>CM074950.1:24788118-24800207 GCA_037577455.1 Pangasius macronema
TAACAGTTGTCATAAGTTGCCGTAAGGTCTGTCATAAACCATGTGATGAAACATGCTATAAGCTGTTATTACACAAATCATTACAGCGTTACTACATTTGCATTTCCTGAAAGAAATACACTGAGCTTTCAAAGAAAGAAAGAAAGAAAAAAAGAATGTTATAAACAGAAAAAATGAACAAAAGGGAAGACATACATAAGCTGTCATGACATACTAATTACAGTTACTAGTAATGGGATCATGACGCTGAAATATAGCTGTCATGACATTTTCCAGTGTTTGTGTTTATGATGTGGTTATGTCAGGTTTAAGTCCACACTGTTTCTGTGTTATTCTCTCTTTTCTCTGTGCCTGTGTCTCTCTGTCTCTCTGTCTCTATGTTCTCTCACTGCACTGTTGCTATGCTGGCCTGCTGTGGGCTCTGGCTGTGAGGTTCTAGTCTGAGAGTTTCTGCCTCACATGTTCCACATCAACACACACACACACACACACACACACACACACAAACACACACACACACACACTCTTCAGGGATCGAGTTTCTCCACCGTCTCTGTGTGTGGCATGCAGTTTCATCCATGCCTGGCCTGAATTCCTAAACCCTGAGACTCAGCAAAGGTCTTCAAGCTTTAAGAAGGGTGGCTACAATCTCTCTCTCTCTCTCTCTCTCTCTCTCTCTCTCTCTCTCTTCCCTGTTTTCTGGCTTCAGTGGTATGACCCGATGCTCTTCATGTCCCTCCCTACTGCAGTGGCTGAGTTGGTACGGCCCACCGGTAAAGCTGAGGCAGTGCTGTCATTGATTCAGTAGTAACACACTGAGCCGCTGAGAGGAGACGCTGAAGAAGAGGGAGAGACAAAACTGTCCTTATGAGCCAAAGGAGTGAGAGTAGATCAAGCTGAAGAATAGAAGTAGGAAAGCAACTAGTCGTCTGTTCAGGTTGCTGGCACCAGTAAAGCTTTTTTTCCCCCTCGCCGTCCCTGATATGACTCTTTTCAAGAGTGAACATTGCAGCCCACAGTGTGAGTATCACCAGGTTCTGCTTTCTGTCTCGTCCTTGCCTCCTTTGTCACTTTTACACTCCTGAGTGTTTGGGGTCAGGGGGAGGGTAGCCTGGTTGGAGAGAAGATTTAGGAGATCAGATGTACCAGTTTAGTTCATGCTGTGTTGTGATGAGGACACTGATGGCTTTGGGAGAGATGTGGATGTACTCGTGGACAGATGTTAGGACTGTGGTGATGGTTCTGTCTCCTGCTGTCTTTATACTCAGCGTGCAGCTGTGGGCAATAGTCAGGAGTTGCACTGTTGGACTATTAGCTGCGACTGTGTTTGTGTGTGTGTGTGTGTGTGTCTGTGTATATGACTGTATGCATGTACTGCACATTTGTACCTTGGTTCCACACTCTTAGGGAAGATGGTCTTTTGTTGACCCAGGGTTCTGTCTTTCTAATAAGCTTCTATAAAGGCTATAGGATAAAGAATAAGACACACATAGAACCCCTTAAGGTGTTCCTAAGAAGAAGAGGTTCTTTCTACTTGTCAAGGTCTCTGTGTGTGTTTAAATCTAAGACTTTAAGGGGTTCTTTATTTGTACTTCTGAAAAACCCTTAAAGATTCTATGTCAAACCCTAAAACAGAGGGTTTCCTGTACAGAAATGTATAATAGGCTTCTTTATAGTATTACAGAACATCAAGAAAAAGAGCTCTCTACGAGTTCTCTAAGAACCCCTTTGGAAAAATCCTTTAAAAATCCATGCAGACCTCTTCACCAGAGTGTTTTCCTATCAGAGAAAGGTCCAGGTTATGCTTTTAAAAAGCTCAAACCATTAACCACCCAAAGAACCCCAGAGGATCCCTTCTTTCTAAGAGTGTAGATGTGTGCTTTAAAATTGTAAATGTTTTTGTTCCGATATGAAGGAACATACTGAAAAAGAAACTAAAAGATTAAGCCATAAAGGATTGCTTTGTCTCTCTGGGAGAACCTTTAAAGAACCTACATAGAACCTTACAACAGAGGGCTTCCCATGCAGAAACACAGAACCTTCAAAGGGTAGTACAGAACATCAAGCCACCACTGCAGAATTACACATTTTCTCTAAGAACCTGTTTGGGTTCTCTGTAAAATTCTCTAAATGTATTCCTTGTACAACAAAGTGTTGTCACATCAGAGAGGGTTCTAAGTAATACTAGAAGAAGAACCCATAACAATCCAAAGAACCAGTGAGAAACCCTTATTTCTTAGAGTTGTAGGTGTGTGTTTTAAAATTGTAAATACTGTTGTTCTGATGTTATGGAAACAAAAATCGATTTAAAAAAAAGAACGTAAGGGGTTGTCTCAACTCTTAAAGCTCTTATGCAGAACTTAACAACAGAAGAGAAGAGATCCAGAGAAGGTTCCAAGTAGAACCTCTTTAGGAAATGAGGAACATTTACCAATCCGAAGAACCTGTGAAGAACCAGTTTTGTAAGAGTGTACTTTTTTTTTTAAGAGCGTACATCCTTGGAAACTGATCAAATGAAACAATTCAAACAAGCAAGGACAATGCTTTGTTCAGTTTCACATAGAGATAAAATAAAAATGCTAACTCTGCCAGTGACCCTGCCCTTAACCTTTCTAACATTTCATTCAAATTGAGTCATACAAATTGTTAGCAATTTTGCAATGTCAGCACCTTCATGATTCATGAATGCAGTAAAATCTATTCTTCTTAGATTTCTTTTTTAGCTGCGGGCACATAATGAATAATGCTCCAAATCTGTTCCAGCATGTAAATAAGCATAAACATGTGATTAAAAAGGGAGAGAAAGGAATTAGTGACACAGTCACAGGCTTAGTCCTATTCACTGCTCCCAGAGCAGGAAGTGTGTTTTCTTCCCTTTCCCCTTCTTTCATGCCGCATCTCCTCCTCACTGTACACACAAGTGGGAGTCTGTTTTTTATGTATCTGTATTTTCTTGAGTTTTTCTTTTTATTACACCTAATACTATTAAATTTGACTGGAAGTATCTCTACATTCTACTCACTACATTTTTAAACATTCCTGTATATCTGCAGTGGATCGTGACCATCGATTTTGGTGTTGCAGGACGATGATAATAACGATATAGCATCAAACAAAATGAAATTGAGAAGCTATCACACTTGCCTTATGCTATAGGCTACGATCTAATGAATTTTTGGAGTAACCCTGTAAAAGAAAGCTGAGAGTAAACAACAAACAGTGATCCGGCGTACAGTCTAGCAGCCCATTTTGAGCGGTTTTAGACGTATATTTGTTCAACGGTGAGCTTTCGAGCTATTTTCCTTAACCACAGTTTCTCAAAAAAGCACAAAGAAGACCTGATACTAGTCTAAATATGGGATCTGTAAAAAGGAAGACATTTTTCTTTCAGCCTTTGCATGAGAAACACGTTTTTCACACAGATTTCAGATGTATGGAAATGATCCAGTCCATTATTTCCCTTTCCCTTTCTGAATTAATCTCTGAATCTGTAATATATCTTACAACAGAAACGCTCCTGTACATTACAGACACAATGTCTGCACTTACAATCTGTGAAAATGTATTAGATTTCATTTTAATTATTTGTTATTAAACATGATATTGGCAGGTGCAGAATATTTAAGCTAGCCCAATCTGGCAACCCTGTTATTAACCGTCTGTCCACTGCTCCTCCCCCAAGCATGGGGCAGCGTGAGTCTTGCCCAAATGGCCTTCTGTTTGCAGTTCCAGTTGTGCATGAGGGCTTTATGAAAGCTAATATGTGTTGAATAGCTGATATATATATATATATATATATATATATATATATATATATATGATATACGGTGAAGCTCTGCCTCATCCACCCCTTACGGATGGGTATATTTTTAAAACTTTGTCACTTAAATTTTTTTTAAAAAGGTGGCTTTTTAGCATTAAATAACAGCTTCAAGGAGTCATAATACCCATTAATGTAATATATGTAATATATCTGCTATGTACACTTTGTATTTATTACAGCAGTTTGCATTGTGACAGCTAGCAATTAGCATTCAGGTAGCTTGTATGGTCAGTGTTAGCTGACATTTGACAGATTAGGATAAAGCTGTAGTTAGTTATTTTCCTGGTTCTTCGGTTCCTCGATGAAAGAGATACTAATTGACCATCAGGGTGTGATGTAAAATTGAGGCAGATGTCTTCTTCTCTTGCGAATCTTTCTCGTATTTTTACTTTGATAGTTTGAGTAAATTGAGAAGGTTATACTGTCTCAGCTTCTGTTATAGTGTAGCACAAAGCTCATGCACTACGTCAGACATCTATCAGAAGCGGTAATGTTCTCGATGCTGATACACTGGAGAAGTTTCAAGCTGACTGTCTTAGAGATGTCACGCTGTCTCATTCTGCTCATCCCTTTTTATTTTCTTTATCCAGCTTGGGATAAAGAGTGGAGGAGCGAATGAGATGAGACAGCGGCTGATACAGGATGTGTGTGGTGTCTGAACAGAGAGAGAGAGAGAGAGAGAAGATCTCTCTTTAAAGATGCAGTCTGTACTGTTTAAGAGTTCCTAGGCCTGTAAAAAAAAAAACTTGGTCTCATGAGAAATTCATATGAATTTGAGCAAGTGGTTCGTCCGATTTTGTCCGATTTTATATGTCTAAATATTATCTCTGCCTCTAACCCTAGTTTAACTTGTGTAACCTTTCATAGAAATCATAAGCAGTGCTAGAAATTTGCGCTTATTTGTAATAATCAGTTTTTAAAACTGTGCAGTTTATTCACTTCAGGCTTGTTCTTCGCTTCGCTCTCCCAGCTGGAAACAGAGCTAGTGTTTACTCGAAACTCGCGTAGCATACACACGGGATTAAAACTGATAATCCCCTTTTCCATCCTGAAGCTGATATCTTGCTGTAATAGCAGTGTTTTATTTCTCTTATTCCACAGTCATTTGGCAATGCTAACAATTATTAGCAAATTATAAATTATGTCATAAATTATTATCAATAAAGAATGAATAAAGATCTACTTTCGAGTACTGTTTGCGACACAAGTTAGTTCCTGTTATCGTTTACATTATAGCAGCTGTAAACAGTCGTTCCCTGACCAGCCTCTCCTCTTTCTTTCTCCTGAAATGAATAAGACAAAAAAGCCACTTGTGTTTTACTGAGAAAGCACAAAGCGTAAAAACTCCTCTGTCTTGAAGATGTCGGAAAACTTAAAGTTACAGCTTTACCTGTGACTGTTACAAAAACTGACACTGGAGACTCCTTCCAAAAATGGTTACAAAATGGTTATATGTGGAGTTCATGTGAATAAGCTGTTACCATAGAAACGATAACGTGTTACAGTGAGGGCAGTAATAGCATTCATATAAACCTGTGATTTGTAGCTGCTCTTATAAAAATGTTATAAACATTTCTGACCAATCAGAAATGAGAATTAAACGATCATTTTCAAAGTGGTGTTGGTGACGGAGGAGTTGAAGGGGAAGGTGCGTCAAGAGTTTTCTCTGCAGTTACGATTTGCCTCACGAGCATCAGAGGGTCCTAAACGTGAAACGTAGAGGTAAAAGGAAAGACGGATCGGTGACGATGTATGTCGCAGATGCTGTTAGCACTCAGTCACATAGTCTGTTCAGAGGCTCTGGATGTGAAGTCTGTTGGGATTTCCTCTCAGTAACCAGCCTGATTTCTGGCATCAGCTGATTACTTTCCAATCTGCTTCATTATATTATGCTTGTCATTGATCATTAATTCATGGACTCTGTCTGCTCTGTGTGCTTCCTCTGTACCTGTCTGAGTGACGTGACGACGCTGCTTCCTCTCAGTGCGCCGCCAATAGTGACACAAGACGTAAAAAAAGGCGTGTAACTGGGAGTATTTGCATTGTGTAAGGAATAAGCACATTAGGGCATGGCGTTATAGGTAAATAATCAATGACAGGTGGTGTGATGAAGCAGAGTCACGGTCATCACCTTGAAATTGATAATATTACGATAACAAAAACATCCTTAAGTGTAGCATTTTGCTAACGATTACATTTTTAAAAATGTATAAAAGAACGATGTATTATGCATTTTATCTGCTTATATGTACATTTATTGTTAAACGTCTGCAGCAAAAGTTATCACTTATGCTATAGTGGATATAAACAATTGTTCCATCACATTCTCACGTGAAGACTTTACCTCTGACTGACACTGGAGACTCCTTCCATGCACGTGAAATAAACAGCCTCCTCAGAACAAACCATTTCAATGATATGTTTCTGTGTAGCGTCCAAAAAAATCTGTTTATGTGTAGCGTCCAAAATAAAAGTCCCTGTGAATTAGTTGTTAATTAGTGTAAAACTGTGATTTGAATTAGAGCTGATGCTATTATCCGAGCTGCTGTTATAGCAAATTAATCAACATCTTCTGACCAATCAGATTCAAGAATGCATTTTTCTGTGATATTGCTATCTAAATTTTACTTTATGTTCCAGCCATGTGACAAGAAAAGTTTGGATATTTTAAATAATTTCACAGCTGTAAATTATTAGATGATAGAATAGAATATTTTGATTTTGTGTGTGTGTGTGTGTGTGTGTGTGTGTGTATTGAGTCTTGACCAACCCCAACCCCATTCCTTCCAGATGTTTCATGGCTGACTTGATGAATCACAGCACACACACGTCTTACAGCAGATGGTCTCGTTGTGTATTTACCAGAGATCGTGTGTTTTTCATATTTTACACAGCATCCAAGCAGAATGAAATATGTAATATATTCTCCATAATAAAAAAATAATGACATTTAACAATGTCATGTATTCAGCTACAGTGTAGAAACGATTGTGCTAATGGTCGAAGCTTCCGAGAGCTGTCCATCTGTAAATGATGTATGAATTGTGCTAAAAAGAACAGCAGAGTCCTGAAAAATGCAATGCTCATGTTGAAGCTGTTCAGTGATGCAACGAGAAGGTAATCCAAAATACAGCGTGTCACAGCATTACGGGTAAAAAAAAAACAAGAAGGAGGAAATATGTGGAAATATCGAACTCAAGCTGACACGAGAGATCATTGCATGGTATTGCGTACTGTCACAAAGACAAAAATCTAGAGTGCCTAAATCATAGAGTAATATTTGTAACTTTGATTTTTATTTCGTTTTAAAGTTAAGAATTAAATTGTGTTAAATATAAATGTATTGAAATCTGAGCAAATTTCAAACTTAGCATCTGAAAATGCACCAGCTTTTTTTTTCTTCTTCTTTTTTTGCCATCAGAATTGCCTGAGTGTTCACTCGTGGAAAAGGGAACACGTCGAGTGTTCAAACAAGGCTTCTTTGGATAATTATAGTTGTTTAGCTTTCCTAGGTTCTACTCCCTGCCCTCTGATAAGGAAATACTCATTTATATGGTTCTACATAGAACCTGGATCGTGTACATGAAGTAATACTTGTGTTAATCTACTACAGGGGTCTTAGCAGGTTTATTAAGGGCTCCTAGCTTCCTAAACGGGTTCTACTTCCAGCTCTTTCTGACAGGGAAACATTGCGTTCGTTGTTTTGTAGCAGGGTTCTACATAGAACCTTAATATGTTCCCCTGCAGCAACAACTGAAGAACCCTTAAGGTTTCTGAATGTTCTAAGATTGTAGGATTTTGGATTTGAAATGGATAAATCTGAAATTTTATGCTGTATTTGGAAATTGTATTGTGACAACCGAATTGAAAAATGGATTTTGACTAGAAATTCACTTTCAGATCTTTACAGCTAAACATTTTAGAAACCCAGAAAATGATAAAAGCTACACTTTTAGAGAGTCGGATTAAATCCAGAACCCTTCGAGCTGCATGTAGAACTCTACAACACAGAAAGAGTTCAGAAGAAGAAGAAGGAAGCTAAGAACCCTTAATGCTCCCTTAAAAAGTTCCTTGTGGGTTCTTGGGATAGTTTAGGGTATAAAGACACTCTGACCCTCTCGGAAAAGACCCTCTTTCTCCAAAGAGACGAACTGAAGACCAGTTTTAAAGGTGGAAAAGACATTTTCAGTCCCTGTAACGGTTCACAGGCGGACAGTACGGTGTCCGAGACTCTGTTCTGATTTATGCCTGGATTTATTTACCAAGTAAAGCCACATCAGCAAAAATTAATCCGATATAAGCCCAGATTAGTGAAAATGCATCACTTTTTCGATATCCCAAGCGTCTGAACTGTGAGTTTAACATTGAGATTTAATCACAGATGGAGGATGAGCAGGGTTTGCAGGTGGTGTGATTGGCAATGAGGCCTGGTGAGGATTAGGGCTGTAATCTAATATCACCTCTGTGTTTATGTGACCTCCATTCACTTCCTCTGTCCTTAATGACCTGTGTGTGATAATGTATACGGAAAGAGCTTTCCAGTTTGCCACAGGAACATGTGGTAGAGATCGTGCTTTGATTTCGGAGAATTAATGGAGAGTTAATGCATGGGTTAAATCGGCATTTACATTAGACAACTTTGTTCCTGTCTGTCTTGTAAGACATGGTGTGAATATTTTTACCCCTTTGTTCAATCTTAAACAATGTCCTAAATATCCCAACAAGGGAAATTGCATAACTATTTACCCCCTTGAACTTTTCATACATATTGAACATATTGTAGTTTCTAACTGAAATGGATTATATGTCATGAATCACAAACGCAAAATAGCCCATAATATTGAAGCAGGTGGAAAATCAATGTAGCCTGCAAAACTATTTGCAGATAATTAAAAAATTTAAACAATTTAAAAAACATAAAAGTGATTGCATAAGTATTCACACGTTGCCAGGGACAAAAACGTCTGAATTCTGGTGCAAGAGATGGAGTAACATGATTGACATGCACCTAGAGACGCTTCCTTGTCCTTGTTGGTTATCCACAGAGACCAGAGTTTCTACTCTCAGCAGATATTTTAATGCCATCCCCTTTAAGCAAGTCTCACGGTATGTATATATGACATGAATTTTAATATGGTAATAATAATTAGCAGCTAATCATGGCTTTGACAGAGTTCAATGATGTCCTGAACTGCAGAGTTAAATCTGGACATATAGTTTGTTTACTATAAGTATAATATTTGTTCGAATAATAGAAATCCCATGCATGAGTCTATGATTGCTGTTAAAAATAAACTGAGTAAGCAGCTCTTGGCGATGTGCAGTCTGAAATGACCCCCTCTGAAGTGGACTGAAAGATGAAATGTATTTTGGCCTCAGGTATAAAAGCTGCCCTCTTTACATCTTTCACTCTCAGGTCACGCACAAACATACACACAGGGTTGCATGAAATCATGCAGATACAGGCTCTTCAAGTTCACGTCATGTTAACATCAGAATGAAGAAAAAAATGGGATCTCAGTGACTGGGGTTTGGTTGTTGTTGCCAGACAGACTCGTATGAGTATTTCAGAAACTGTTGATCTTCTCAGCAGTCTCTAGATGTTTACACCAAATGGTGCAAAAAAACAAACAAAAAAAATATCCAGTGAGCAGCAGTACTACACTGATGAGAGAGGTCAGAGGAGAATGTCTAGACTGGCTGACAGGAAGGCTTCTGTTACTCAAATAACCACTCTTTACAACTGTGGTGAGCAGAAAAGCAACTCAGAACGCACAACATGTCAAACTATGAAGCAGATACGCTACGACAGGAGAAGACCACACCGGGTTCCACTCCTTTCAGCCAAGAGAAGAGATCTGACACTACGGTGGGCAAAGGCTCACTGAAACTGGACAGCTGAAAAAGCCTACGCAACATTTTTCCAATCTTCAACCGACCAATAATGGACAGGTCACGCCCACAAGCAACAACAATAGTAGTGACAAGGCAATGACTTTCCTGAGATGATTCAGCTTGGTTGTCTAACCCTATGTTCACACTGGCAAGCTGAATCATCTTGGGAAAGTCACTTGTCACTTGTAGTTTGTCTCTTGTGAGTGTGTAGAAAAAGCTAACACTTGTTATCACTTGTGGATCTGCACTCTTCTGCATTTGAAGCTGCAATTGTATACAGTACTGTGCAAAATGAGCACGCTGTAGAGCAAAGATGCCTTCAAAAATAATGAAATTAAATGTTTCTACATTTAAAAAAAAAACTATAAAGAGCAGTAAACAGTAATAAATGAAACAAAGTCAATATTTGGTGTGACGATCCTTCGCTTTAAAAAGAAAACAGCAGTCTCAGGTGCAGTGTGTGCAGGTTTATAAGGAAATGAGCTGTAAGTGTTACTTGCAGAAGCAGCCGCAGTTCTTCTGGAGACTTCGACTGTCGACTCGCTTCTTATTTCTGCAGCGAAACCCAGCAGCCTTCATTCTGTTTTTATCTGAAAAGTGTCTCTTACGTCATCTGCTGCTTTCTTTACTGACATACAAACATTTTTCTGTGACATTTAATTTTGTGCTGGAAAACTAATGTCTGGAATCTAAAAAGTTTTTGTACTGAATCAATAATGTAGAAGTCAGAAAATAAAAATCTATAACAAAGTTTATACTAAAAAAAAAAAAATAATAGGATGCCTGAGACTTTCGCACCGTGCTGTATATGCATAGCTTCGAAAGCTGACAAGGTAAACACAAATGAAAAAAAAAACACACTAATCTGTGTGAAAATTGGTTGTTTGATTTACATGCCCGGCTTTGTACTAGCTTCATGCTCAGATTAGCAAAACAGGCTAGTTATGCTAGCTATGCACACTCTCCAGAGGCACTAGCAACCTCTGCAACTTCGATTTTTATGGTTTTAAAAGTCAGCAGTTTATGTGCAGATGACAAGCTTATAAACTCTGGGTCTGTTAAGTCTGTTCATGAATCAATTCCAGGTCCCTAAGACAGAGATAATGCATAATTTTATGACAATTCCTGCCTCCGTGCACCTGAGATGCACAAATCTCTGCTTGTTTAATTGGAATAAAATGATTTTTTTATCCTCACAGCTGTCCACTTTACACAACTGCTCGATTTAGTGTTTAGTCATAACCGCCACAGCCTCCTGATTTTCTCAGCACATTCTAGACTTTCTAAAGGTTTACTGTTGATGTCTTACTCATTATGGGGAGATTTCAATAGAGGATTGCTGGTAGAAATGACTGAAAATAACGACGCTAATGTAATTAACTTTTAAAAGAAAAAGACGGGGGGAAAAATTACAATCCCCCCTCCATCTCCGCACCTCTCAAAATGGAAAATATATTAATTTCTGCTGTAATTCTGTCCTCTAGTGTATATTAAAAGCTTTCTGGCTGTTTATTTCCATCAGAGTCTAGCTCAAAGGCATGCCGGTGTACCTTATTTTCATGGCGATCACAGCGGGAAAGCTAATTGCATTGTGTTGCGTCGTGTTCACCGCATATGAGCAAATTGCTCGCTCGAGGCAGTGCATGCTGTTTTGCGTGATTGCAGGGGTCCTGAAGTCTTTCTGCAGTGTAATGGCTTTATCATGCTGTGGATTAACACTGCCAGCTCGACACCGTCCCCGTGCTCAGTGCCTTTGCTAGCAGCACTGACCTGTGGGGCTTTAATATACGTTGCCTTTGCTTCTCCTTTTAACCAGCAAGGAAAAATAAGCTCAATGGGTTTAGTCAGTTTGATTGAGGTAGGACTTTTTTCGCCTTTATTATTAGGTATTATTGTTGTTCTTCTTCTTATTATTACTTTTTTAGAGATTTTCAAAGGTAGAAAAAGAACTCAAAGCACCTTTATGGGAATAAAGAGTGTGTGTCTGTGTGTGGATGATAGCTTTAGGGATTATTTAGTGCAAAAATAAGGTGCAAGATTGCAGTTTTATGTATTATCTCTATTTGTGCGACCATTAGTTCAAGTGAAAACCTGGTGTAAAAAGGGGGTGGAGCTAGAATAGTTACTACTATATATATATAAAATGAATACACACACACACACACACACACACACACACACACACACACACACACATATTCACCCTGGACCTGTTACTCATTGTTCTAGCAACGATTTTGCCTTTCGCCATCTCGGGCATCTGCGTTGCAGGCAAGAGCTGGTACTGAGAGGTGAAAACGAGTGGTGGTGTTAACCCTGCCTGCTGGATGTCAGCCTTAAGAAGCAGATCATGTCCCTGTGGCAGATGGAG
>CM074950.1:24800307-24813478 GCA_037577455.1 Pangasius macronema
TCTGTGTGTGGATGATAGCTTTAGGGATTATTTAGTGCAAAAATAAGGTGCAAGATTGCAGTTTTATGTATTATCTCCATTTGTGCGACCATTAGTTCAAGTGAAAACCTGGTGTAAAAAGGGGGTGGACCTGTTACTCATTGTTCTAGCAACGATTTTGCCTTTTGCCATCTCGGCATCTGCGTTGCAGGCAAGAGCTGGTACTGAGAGGTTAAAACGAGTGGTGGTGTTAACCCTGCCTGCTGGATGTCAGCCTTAAGAAGCAGATCATGTCCCTGTGGCAGATGGAGTGTAATTAGGCATAAAGCACTTGATATGTATGCCAGTATGAATGCAGGGTCAGGGTACAGGGCAGGCAGGACCTGAGCTTTGCTGCTGCGCTCTGCACAAACTCTCTCAGCTCAGTCGAGTGCCTGGCATGGAGCTGCTGGATGAAGAGTGCGTGATAGACCTGAGCCTAGAACCATTTCCTCTTCCACAGTAAGCTTATGCAGCCAAATCGAATCAAGTCCAAATCGGATTTTCCTGAGAGGAAGTAATTTATTATTTGATTAATTACTATTTCCAACTAGCATTGTATAGGTTCTTCCCTAAAGGTTTGTCTTTATGAGGGTTTTCCTTCCAGGAAGAACCTACTAGAAAAATACAGCTATTACCCACCCAGAGAACCATTGAGGAATTTTTTTGTTTGTTCCTCTGGAGGAATTTTTCTGTTTCTTCTTCTAGGAGCTTCTATTTCAGAAGATTTTTTGGGTGCTCTTGAGATTTCTTGAGTACTTCTAGTGGAACCCTTTGGTTTCTCCTTCTGGGGTTTGTGTTTCAGAAGATCTTTTGCAAACTAGAACCATATACCATCTAAAAACCTTTTGAGGATCCACCTGTATTGGGGATTTCTTTGCTTTGTCCTTGGTATTTTCCTTTAAGAAAAGGTTTCAAATTGAACCTTTTTAGAAGTAAATGAACCTGTGAGGATGTTTTTTTCCTAGTAGTTCCTCGGGTAATACCCTTCAGTGTTCTTCTCTTCAGGATTCCCTTTTAGGAACGATTCCAAAGAGAGCATCTTTAGAAAGCTAGAACCATTAAAATATATAATATAAATAAAAATAAACAGCATGAGAAATCCTTTTTTAAGACCACTTCTCGAGGAACTATTTAGTTTGTCTTTACATGAGCTTCATTTTCAGAAAAGGTTCTAGTTAAATCCTCTTTAGGAAGCAACCATTATCCATTGATTGGAACCCTGAGGAGCCCGGTCTTCTAGGAGCTCCTCTGAGGTGAACCCTAGAAAAGGTTCCAAGCAGAACCTCTAGAACGATCAGAGATTTACAGGGTGAAGGTGGACAATGTGAATAAATTTCAGGCACAGCAGAATGAATGGTCTCTACTCAAACAAAATAGCAATTGGCGAGCATGTCCTGCCGTTCTCCACTTTTCCATCTGTGTGTGTGTGTGTGTGTGTGTGTGTGTGTGTGTGCTGTTTTGAGAGCCCACGCTGTGCCTTTCCCCGCCAGTGTGTGGAAATTGCGGTGCTGAAGGCGTGCCATGCTAACCAGCCGTTCAGTCTTGCTGTATAATGCAGCCCAAAAGAATCAATCTCTCCATGTCATGGAACAAAGCCCTAAAATTGGATGTCTCTTGTTTCTGGATGTTTGCTTAGATGAATTTTGACAAGCCGGCTCTGTGGTGGGTAAAATATGCAGCAAGGACGTGGTGTGCAGTGTGAGCAGCTTTTATAGTGCTTAAAACAAACAGTTGTACATTTGGCCTGACTTCTGAAGCATCCTCGGTCTCTCTCGCTCTCTAAAAGCCTGTGTAGTGGATCGAGAGTTGAGATGTGACCTCTGCTTTTGGAGTGGACGCCGCTGGGGTTATTGGTCCTGCCTGACAGCTACTTGTTGTTTTCCCACAGACATGAGCATGACCGGAGAGCTGAAATCAAGCCGCTCGAAGACAGGAGGAGTCAAGAGGCCGAGCAGTGCTGTGTACGGGTGAGTGTAAAGTGCCTCCAGCTCTTTCCTTTTGACCACACAGAGATGCTTCAGCACTACAAGAGCTCAGTGTTGATATATGAACTTTTAAAACTTTTGACTCCAACAAACAAAACCCACATGACCGAATACAAAAATACTGCATTGCACAACCTGCAACTTTGCTTCTGTATAAACACTTATAGTCTATTTTATTCTCCAATTTGCAGTGTTTTGGGGTTTAAAAAAACCCCGAATTGCCTCAGATGTACATATCTTCCTGTTCCCTTCCCCTGAACTATCAGCACAGTGAGGTTTTTTCAGTTAGTTCATGTTGGGGAACCTTTTTACAAAGCTAAGAACCTTTGAGGAACCTTTCGGTTTCCTTTTCATAAAATTTTCCCAGAACTTATTTACACACTATTACACACTAGAACTAATTATAACCTCTTTACAGAAACCATGAATCATCTAAAGAACCTTTAACAAACCTCTTTTCTAAAATTCCCTTTGATGGACCCAAAAACAGACGGCTTCCCGGTCAGAGAACCTTCCAAGTAGAACCACTTGAGAAACACCTTGGTTTACTTACTGTTTACCATCCAAAAGAACCTTTAAGGAACCTTTTTTTAGTCTCTTTATGTTAGTCCATCTGTGTTTCCTTTATGTAAAAGGTTCTAAAGAACTTTTAACTTTTAACTCCTTTTTTAAACCTCAGAACATGAAGTCGTACAAAACAGCTATTTAAATGTTGACTTAGCGCCTTTGGTGTTGGAGGTACAGACAGTGTGACAACGTACCCATGTGACAACGCACCCCGCTCTCTCCTACACTAGTATCTGAGTGCTTGTTGTGTTATTGGTGTGTCTACATTTTCATTTCGGCTGCTGGGATTCATTCCAAATGGCACCTAAGGGTACGTATTCACCTGGCGATGTCTGTTCCAGAGATTGGAGTTTTGATAAGAAAACTTCTGCCTTTGGTTTGTGTCCAAATATAAACTCATGCCACATCTCCTGGGGACACTGACTGATATGAAGACGTCTCATAGCCCCCCCAGGACTTTTGTCTTGGCAGTAGAGACTCCACTTTTCTGTCTCCGACTGAAACTTTTCCTTTTATGATTTCATTCTTAGTTTCTCTATTTCCAACCAGTGCGTATTTGTGCACGTCACTGCTTTTATTCTCCCTGATCACATAGCAGACTGTAGAAAGGATGTGGAAATTTCTGCCTGAAACCTGAACCTTTTCACTTGACATTCAGTGCACCGCAACTGATGCACCATCCAGAGTTGCATCATAAAATTTATTTCTATTTTGCTCTGGAGCTCAGTTTGGATTTCTGCGCCCATCTTTGAAGCTGGTAAAATGAGTTTTAAACTCGCCAGGACTCTCTCTCTTTGGAGGTCAATAAGGACTTTGCTAGTGATATATAAAGTTAACTTTAAAGCCATTGCTTTGAGATGGAGAGAAAAAAGAGAAGAAAGGGAAAATGAAAAACAGGAAAGACAAAAAAGTCAAAAATAAAACACAATCGGACAGCAAAACAGGAGCGATTTTCTACATCGGAGAAATGAACTGAAGAAAATAAAATACAGAATACATGATTTATGTTTACAAAGTTATTACAACATGACTAGCTAGACAAGACTAACTTCATGGAAATGTCAGTGTTAAAGTTACTACAGCTAAAAATGTTGCATTGTGTGTGTGTGTATATGTGTGTGTGTATATACGTGTGTGTGCATGGTGTCCTGACACCACCCTGACCAGGATAAAGCGTTTACTGAAGATGAATTAATGAATAAATACAAATTTTGAGAAATAGCAGCTGTTTCAGGACATAGCTCCTGGTGTGTTCCTGTGGTCTTTCTCTCACACTGCTCTCTCTCTCTCTCTCTTTCTGTGTGTGTGTGTGTGTGTGTGTGTGTGTGTGTGTGTTGTCAGGTTGTTATGGTGTCAAGATTAGTCATGGTGTATGATCAGACAATTACCTCACAACTGATTTTTTTTTTCAAAATATCAGCTAAATGCATTTCTATCTTTTTTTAAACATTTCTTTAGCCTCACTGTGCTGCCTTTCCTCGCAGCCACTCTCTCTATCAGCTTATAACATGATTTTATGGAAAAGTCATTCACAAAAACATCTTTCTAATGCCCTTTTCAGATTGGATTAGTTTTACATGTGGGGCTGGAGTAATGTAGTTGTTACTGGAGTATTTCCGAGTGTCTAGTCCTGTCCGACTCCAACATTTCAGTATTTTATTTAATTAAAAAAAAAAAAAAGGATTGGTCCTGAGTTTAAAATGATGAACAATGAAACATACACAATGTTTAAAAGGATGTGTCAGAGAAAAACCTTTTTTTCGGGGGGTTTATGTAACTCATTAAGTTCTTAGCAAATGTATAGCGTACATGTTGTACATTTTATGGTCATGTGACCTTTTTTGTATTAAGGTGTACGCTTAGACGTTTTAGCGTGACCAGCATGCCTACGTTGTGAAAACACTTCCATCTCTCTGATTTATA
Source organism: Pangasius macronema (assembly GCA_037577455.1). NCBI lineage: Eukaryota > Metazoa > Chordata > Actinopteri > Siluriformes > Pangasiidae > Pangasius > Pangasius macronema. Next base: position 24,804,804 of record CM074950.1, read on the forward strand.
GAGATTGCTTATCTGGTGCGAAAAAAACAGACGTCCTCCAGCAGCATTGTATACAGGAAGTACCCTCTTACACTGGTGTGTGTGTGTGTTGAATGAGGGCCACAAGCACAGCCAGGGGTGCTAATACTTTTGAAATTTCTCCGATGGTTTGGCATGTCTTGTAGAGACTGGGATTTAGAGGAACAGAGGAATAAATGAGAGCGTAGAAGAAGATTGGATTTACGTCCTCCAGGACTGGGACCGTCTCACCACACACACCACACTGTTAAATGATAAATGACACCCAGGCTCTTCCTCTGTCCTGTCTTTATCTGTTACACACTGGAACATCCATCTCTGCTCTCTCTGCTCTTATTTAGCGCCGGAATCTCCGCTGCACTCAGCCTTATATCTATTTTTGCTCAAATTGATCGCACTCGGTTACACAACTGACTCTATTATAATCAGTCATGTATCGACACAAGGCTGGGAAAAAAATTGCATCTACAGCAAATGTACTGTTTTGTGTTAGGCAGCTTGTGTATTGCTCCGTGATGAAATTTCAAATACATCCACATCTCCACATCTCCACTCTGTAAATATCAGCAAAATGCTGTTTTAGGGGTTACGGTTTTTACTTCTATAAACCTTGTGTTAAATTTTAATGATTTTTTTTAATACTAAAGCCAAAGTATATATATATATGTGTATGTTAAGGATGCAAGTGCAGCTACTCAAAGGTTTTATTGACCATAGCAAAGAGGAGACAGACATTAATCTATAAATGTAGTCACAAAACAAGCACAAACATCAGGGCAGACAAGTGTAAAAACGTGAGAAACTGAGCTAGATCAGACCAACAAAGCAAACAGTAATCCAAAGGCTTGGTAACGACTGGCACGATGACACACAATGACGTCACAATTAATGTTTCTGGTGTCAATCAAAAAAACATTTTTTTTTTAAAGAAATTCTTGAGTTTGGTTTCACTTCATATTGAACCAGTGGATAAAAAAATACACGTACATTCATCCATTTGTTCATTATTTAAATTTTTCCACAAACATAAAATATGAGTCAAATGATATTAGCTCTTAATAATTTTAGTTAGGGTGACAATTTAAAAAATAGTAATAAATAAATAAATAAATAAATTAGCTGAACGAGACTCATATGCTGCTTCAGGTAAATATTTTCAGCACCCAGGGTAAAGCTCACTTTGTTACTGTACCTAAGTCTGGTATTTAAGTATCTGTACTTTCCTTGAGTTGTTCTTTCACTCAACAGGTTTGACTTTTACGTTTCAATGCATTTCAGAAGAACCCAGAGAAGTAGTGCACACATATAAGTATCAGTTCCCTGAGTGTGTAATGTGTGTTAAAGAGACACTGTGGTCTGCCAGCTGTTCTGTCACAAAAGAGACTCAGGTGTTTTGATACAGATGTCCTCTCAGGCCTTAATGCACAACACACACACACACACTCACACACACACACACACGCACGTGCACTTATTAATTCGGAAACGATGTGATTATTCAGCGATTATGAGCAATAATCAGTGGAGTGTATCAGTGCAGTGAAGTGTGACTCTTTTGTTGTGCTTTATGCTTTTCCTCATTTCCTGAACCCCGCTTTGATTGGACATCATGGTGAGAGACGGGAATGTCTTAAACTCTCTTAGGACTTTCTTGTACCTCTTTTCACTTAGACTTACTTTTTAATACTTCTAAATAACTGGGGATTTACTACCATATGTTTATCATTCTTGAAATGAATTTACAGTAAAATCCAGCGCTATTTAGTTCACCAGCTCTGCTGCTTCGACTGCAGCTTTTCACCTAAGACGTGAGGCGGTGGTTTGTGCTAGTTCTTTGACGTTAGCTTGGTGTGTCTTGGTTCTTAGGGAAATAGATTACGCTGTAAACACAGACAGGACATAAATATCTAAGCAGGCATGTGAAGACAAATCACCAGCTCCTCTGAGTAAAAGCTAAAAGCTGTGACACAGCTGTTGTCTACACTGTTAAGACTAAACTATCCATCATCTCTTACTGTGACACACACCTTTACATGCAGCTCCTCTAGATATATGGCTTATGGTGCAGTGCCAACATTGCTAACAAGAAAGACAGATAAAAAAAAACAACCTCAAGCATATCCATGAGACAGCTAGTTTTTCGTGTGGTCAGAGGTGAGACACAAGTATTATACTCATCTTGTTCTTTATTTAAGGTAATCCACAAATCATAATCAATGTCTGCAGCAAGGGTCAAAGAAGCAGTAGCTAATATTACAAAAGGAAAATTGGAATAAATTCAGGAGAAGATATAAGACATATGCTGCATTCAAATGACCTCAGAAGTGGGAAGTCAGAGCTGGAAATGATGTCTTTCTTTTTAAACCTTCGAGCATTTGAGCTACAAAGTGGAAAAAAACATGGATGCCTCCATGTGTGTCTTTTGTTAGCAACAAGCTAGCCAGCTAACTGTAATGAGTGATGTACAGTCAGCGTTATAGATTTAACAAGTAAATATGTCTGTACGTTAATTGATCTAAAGTAAATACTTGCATATACAGTATAACTCATTTAAGGTTAACGAATGCTACTTTGTTTACTGTTGTGAGCAGCCATGTTGATTTGACGTCACTTGCTGAACTCAGAGGAACTTGGAGGTGACGAGACCATGCCGAGTTCCTGTGTAGAGATTCTGAGTTTCCTGGTTAGAGGTCAAAAATGAGAAGTGATGACCTCTAGTCGAATGCAGCATTAGTAGCGACAGTGACAAGACGTTGCAAAAAGACAAAGACACAAGCAGGTATAAATATACCCAAGAGGGTGCAAATATGATGGGACAGACAGGGATGGAGACAGAACCAGGAAGCAAAACAAAACAACAACAAAAAAAACATGTCAAAATAAAAGTGCACATAGTGCTCACTGTGCTGGGCTACGCATTGTGTGCTAAGGAGGGAATTCGTGACAGCACCAAGCAACAGTAATAAAACAGTGATGCAGAAGTCCATAATTTCTTTTACTGACCAAAGAGACCACAGTCCTGCCCTCTTGATTTTTAATGACTTACAAGACAGGAGCTCATCAAGTCTACCAGAAGCATATGCACATCTTTCATCTTCAGTAAATTGCCTGTTGCAATTGCCTTTTCAGTTTTTTCTTGCGTTTGTTCATCCGTCTGCTTTATCTGTTTTTCTTTTCAGATACTTGTTATAGCAAAATTTTTAAATGCCACTGCTAAACCATAAATGTTGGCACCTCTGTGCAATTGCTTTCTATACTTGTTAAGTCCTGATTATTATCTGATAATCATGTCCGGTTTATGTGTGGTGCAGCGGCTGTGCCCCGTTCGTCTAACATGCTGTCATCTGTTTTCATTACCGCCAGTGGAGACAGCAGTCTGTTCAGACAGCACAGGCTGCGAGGCTAAAATAATAGGCCCACTCCATCTGTTAAAAAGCGTCCAGTGCCCGAGGAGAGAGTGGAAGAGGAATAAAGATCAACAGCGGGTCAGTCTGTCGAGAGCCACAGTGGGCTTTGCAGTATTGAGGTCACATGACTGAGAAAGCCGTATTGTTAATGAGGTGGCGCAGTGGGAGAGGGTCTGTTACCATCCTACGCTTTAGTGCGCCACACCAGAACATTATTAATAGTGTGAGAAGAGCTGCTGGGTCGTGCTCAAATAAGCAGAGCCTCAGCTACTCCAGGTCTCTGGATCTGTTTGCGATCATGCATATCTACATCACGTGTCAATCCCTAATAGCTAGACAAAATTGAGAGTCCAAGAAGCAATGAATTAGTGTTGCCTCATTTACTCAAAACAATCATTGATGGGGTGGTGTGATGAAATGGAATTACTGTTAGCGAATTATTTTCCAATAAAAGCACATCCCAAAGTGTTTTATTCCTCTTCCACACCACAGCAGTTTTGCCAAAAATTATTTTTTTATTCATTGAAGAATGACACGCCATATTTTTTATCCATTTAGAGTTACACTTAATGGCGTTGGACATCCAAGAAACAAGGTAGTTCCTGTTATCACTTATGTTATAGCAGCTGCAAACAGCCGTGCCGCTCTTTTTTCTCTTATCGTGTTACAGAGAAACCACAAACTCGTCTGTCCTGAAAACTTTCCTGTGTCAGAAAGATACAGCTTTTCCTCTGGCTGTTACAAAGCATTGATATCGGAGACTCCTTCCAACAAATGCTAAATAAAGACAAAGGCCTTCTCTCAGAAAACCTCACCATATCAGATAGCATATTAGAACAAGTGCATTAATATACAGCTGTGATTTGAATTACAGCAGCACTACTGTCAAAGATGCTGTTCTAGACAAATGAATCAACACCTTCGGACCAATCAGAATTGAGAATTCAACAGCACTGTGGTGTACATTGAAATAAACACGCATTCATTTTGTAACTGATGTCATTCGGCTGTGCAACGTTTAAACTGCTGTTGTATTATGGGATGTTTGACCTTTTTTTCCCTCTATTTATTTTTACTTATTTGATTTTGAGTGTCAGTGCAATAAAAATCCTCGCTCAGTCAGATTCATATTAATTTCTCACGAAATCAGGTTAAGCGTATGTCTTAAATCTACAGATAAGAAGACTAGCATAAAACGGAAAGGTACCAAGTACAAGCAGATGCTTAATCGGAGACAGATGTGACGAGGCTTTAAGCTACACCTCCATTTGTCACCAGTAAAGTCCTTATTTTAAAATAGTCCAGCACTGTGATGATGCAGTTGCAGAGTTGGACCTGTCTCGCCTTCCGGGATTGCATATTAGACACCCGGATATTGCAGGGATGCGAAACAGGCATGGTTGAATTACAGAGTGTCTGAAAAGAAAAGGAACGCTATACAGACTGTGGATAAGATCATAACCCACTGTGGTCGTCACACCGTAACACTTCTTGACCGGGCTCTCCAAGAGGCACGTAAGTATTGGGGGACGTAAGTTAGTCTCCTGTGAATCCATCCATCCAAAATCCTTGGCAGTGTATATTACAATCTGATCATTCGTCTGTTCCTTTAGGTTATCGCAGCACATAACCAGGGCTCTCAGCTAATGGAGTTATTCCTGCCCATGCAGCGAGAGGGAGAGAGTGAGCAAAGGAACCGCATGCCTTTTGCCCCCCGGCGTGAACAATCCATCTCAAATTGATCTCACAACTGGCTGCAGCGGGCCACTCCGAATCAATCTCAAATTGATCTCGGCGCCAGAGGTGGAGAAAACTAGCAGCGGACCTTATCAAAAATATTGTGGTGTTGGGCAAATCTGACAGGCAAACTTATCACCAAGGAGCAAAGGAAATGGGCTCGGAGACCCCTCAGGGCCTGATTCAGGACAGGCCCCTTCTGCTGTGTAGCACACACACACACATCAATACACACGCAATGCACCCTGGTTCACGGCTGCCAGCTGAGGCCTATAAACACACACACACACACGCACACACACATTCAGACCTTCTCCCTCCACACTCCAATTCACACACACACTAAACTGCTCATAAAGAAACACGTACACTTCCTGTATTGTGGCTTTAAACGCTCTGTTTTTGGAGAGTGATGCACTCGCTGTGGCTTCCTCTATCGACAGCTTCGATCTAGCAGCAATGCAGTAATTCAGCACAGAGCTTAACTAAAACATACATTCATAAATACTCTTTTTAACGCTGGATGCTAGTCTCTAACTTTAACCCACTTCAGTTGTGATGTAATACTTTTTAATCCTACTCTAATCTGTAGTGTATGTGATATGTTGTCTGTACTTAAAGTTGTGGAAAGGGACATGTCTTTCGGAGAAATGAGGTTTAAGGGAGGTTAAGATTTTAAACACCAGTTAAGAAACTACTAAACGATGATGGTGTGTGCTGTTATGGGAAAATAATCATATTATGATATTATTAGTTTATATTATAGAATTATTTTCCTATAACAAAATGTTGTGTTTTATTCCTCTTATGCTGCAGCAATTTCCTAACAATTGCATTTTTTTATTTATTGATGAATGACATATCATACTTTTTAACCATTTATAGTTACAGTTAATGTTGTGGAACGACTGCTCTGTCTTGAACACCTTCTCATACTGACTATTACAAAGTTCTGACACTGGAGACTCCTTCCATGTTAAATAACTTTATGATTTCTTTCTTAAATAACAGCACATTTTCTTAAGCCAGAGATTATGTGGAGCCTCTGGAATTCCCTCTGAATGAGCTGCTACTATACAAATAATAACATATTAAAATGTCAGATCTTTTATCTACACCTTCTAATAAAATCGAATAAAAGTCTCAGGATGTTATAGACATGCGGTAAAATCTTACCAAAGCTGTTCGTGTCCAAATTTTCCACACAGTAATAAATGTGCTGTGATTTCAATACTTAATACTATTACAGCGTTTTATTTTATTACTTCTACTGTTGTTCTTTTTATCAGTCAGCACTTATTTAGTGTTTCAACAGCGACAATTAATGCTACATTTGTTGACAAGTTGCTCTGTTGAAAGTTTCTATAAAGAAAACCTTTATTTATCATTTAAGGAAGGAGTCTCCAGTGTTAGAGGTTAAAACTTTAACTTTAAAATTCCCCCAGCAGGAAAAGTCTTTATAAACGGAAAGAGATGAATGAGACAAAACATCGTGTAGTGTTTTATTCCTCTTAAAAACATCATATTGCTCTTTAGCAAAATCAAAGTGTAATCTTTAATAAGTTGCCATGAAATTATGCCACAGCGCTGCTGAATTCTGAAATCTGATTGGTCAAAGGTGTTGAGTAATTTCTTTATAACACCAGCTGTGACAGTAGTTCCAGCTACAGGGCAAATTTATATAATCGCACTTGTTCTAACACATTACCATTTCTATAGCAGCAACGATTTTAAGGAATGAGTATTCCTTTAACGCTTAGTCATCGTTCCTAGACATCCCCATTCGCATGCACTAAACAGCTCACAGGAAACTCAAACATTTCTTTCCCTTGTGCCTTTTTTTCAACTCAGTTCCAATTACAAACACACCAAGGCCCATGACAGTCAGTCAGACTGTTGATGGGGAGATAAAAAGTAATTTAATTCGGTTTAAACACCAGTAAGTGAGAGGTCTCGAGAGGGTCTGATCGATGTAGCCTCTACTGATTGCGTTCTTCTATGGATTTCTCTTTGGGGGGAAAAACAAACTGGTGCACGAATAAACTAATAAATGCACTTCAGCTCGGTTCAGAAATGGAAACGCCTGAGGAATGGATCATTACAGCAATCAGTATAGAGTTTAACGCTCAGGGGTTTTTGTATGTGTGTCTAAACCAAGATGCATATATGAGGTTTGAGGATCGATCTATCTATCTATCTATCTATCTATCTATCTATCTATCTATCTATCTATCTATCTATCCTTAAAAAAGTAAAAAAAAACTATAAATTGGAACATATTACATAGTTACAAGAATCTCTAGGGGTGCCAATATTTCTGACATATTTTAAAGAAAAAAAAAAAGTAAAAGAATCTTATTTAAGTGAAGTTAATTATCAATTCACAGAGAATAAAAGTCATACTGGAATTCCTAATTAACAACAAAGACATTTTCCCATAACCTTTTCCACCCATCTTTACCGAGGGTGCCAATAATTCTGGAGCTGACTGTATAATACACTGCTCCATGTGTCAAATTAAAGGTCACGGTGATGGAGTTTGTAGCAGAGATAGAAGAGTAGAAGATTATCTCAGATTCTTGCACATGATATTCAGCGTGTGTCAGTGTGTGACCTTCAGAAGCCACCACTCATGTAATGGAGGTTAGTGTGGCTTTAAACACAGTTACCGGAGAGCGACACACTCGTCCTGGCCCCCGTGCTGCTCCTATCAGTCGCTTCAATCTGTCAGCACTGTGGGCTACAGGACTACACGAGTCTCGAGGTCCGTGTTTAGTAAGGGGTCAGTACATGTCATGGAAGTGACGTTTCGAGGACCGTTTCGGTAAACAAATGATAAACTTTATTTCTTCTTTATAGCTTCTTTAAATAAGTAAGCTTTTACATTCAAGAAATCTATATTCCTATCTACAATTTAATTATAAATAAAGGATACAAAGACTCCTATTTTCTGTCTGAACAAACCTGTGGACATGCCAGATTGCATAATGATTGACAGCTGGGTTTCCCTGGAAACGTAAATAACTCTTGAATAGTGCTAGTGCTAGCGCTGTCATATAGGAATGACAGAGTGAAGTAATATATAGTAATGACAGAGTGAAGCTTCCACAGTGGTTTTATTTTTGGACCAGTCACACAAGTTGCATGGTGTGTTGGAGTATTTTATACAATTTTCCATTAGCTCCCACATCCCTAGATTAGACGGGTCATGGCACTGCAACACACAGAAGCAGCATCTTGTCACAGAATGGTGGAGGGGAAACGGGTACAAGAGCAAATTTAGTTTATTATACAGTTATAATACAGATATAAGTGCAAACACACGAAACATAAAGACCATTAAACAAAACAAGGAGTAACAGACAATAACAGACAATGGTGACAAAAGACAAAAGTTAGACACAGAGTGCTGTACAAGATGTGACTTAAATACTACAAGTAAAGTGAAGTGACTTGTGGCCAAGTGTGGTGACCCATACTCGGAATTTGTGCTCTGCATTTAACCCATCCAAG
>CM074950.1:24819492-24846022 GCA_037577455.1 Pangasius macronema
ATGCAGAAGATAGGGATAGGTGGAGAGTGATGATTCGCTGTGGAGACCCCTGAAGGGAAAAGCCAAAAGAAGAAGACATTGCATCAACATATTGCGAATATTTTCTTTACAATGAAGTGATTACGCTACAATACGGCGATGACCAGATATACTGACAGACTGTTCTTTATTTTTCTTATTGTGAATTTTTTTTTTGGTTCCATTGAGATATTTATTCCAAGTCAAAATGGAGAAGAAATTGATTGTTTTTATTTATTGCTTCAAAAATACCTGGACAAAACAATAGATGATCTCTGAGACTGTAGGGATCCCCGGCGAGTCTGAACGTTCATTAATCCTCATAACACTCAAAATGCTTCAGAAAGCTTCTTAAATTGACTTTACTGCCTGTTGCCATGGTTTCCTTCATAGTGTTTAGCTAATGCTCATTTTTCAGTCAGTTCAGTTAAGCGATTCGTTCATTGATTAGTTGCCTAATTCATTAGGAAAGAATGACACAGCTTACGATTTATCCATTTATACTGTAGTTACGTTTAATGTTGTGGGTCCTGTTCTCACTTACTTTATAGCGGCGATAAACAATCGTTCCTCTTACCAGCCTTTGTTTTTTTTCTTTCTTCTGAAGTTAATGAGACAAATAATCGCAGCTTGTCATGTAGCTGAGAAGCCACAAAGCCACAAAACACAAACTCCTCTGTCCTGAACGTGTCAGAAGACTTAAATACATCTTTACCTCTGATGGTTACTGACAGCACTGACACTGGCGACTCCTTCCATAAATGTTAAATAAACGTCTCCTTACAGAAAACTTACATCAACTTGTGTATTTTTTTTTGTAATCTTTTTACATGGACCCCTTGCCATGCAGGTCCGTGTGTAGATTGTGATTATAGAAATTACTACATGTTATAAGAAGTTGCACTGCACTAATCGACGCCAAGTTGCACCTATCAACACTTTCTGACCAATCAGAATGAAGAAATTCAAAAGTGTTGTGGTATAAATATTAATATTACATACACTGAAATGCTGAAAGTCTTCAGGTCAGATTACAGACTCAACGGAGCCTCTGAATGAGAGGATACCTACAGTAACCTTCATTCATTTGTGTTAATTGAATGCATTTAAAATGAATGCAAAGTAAAAATAGTAATGAAATATATTAGCATATTTGGAGAGAAGTGTACCGCGGCCTGTTAGACGACTCTGTAGGTTAGATAGTAGAACCTTCAGTGTGAGATACGAGTGTCGGCTTTGCGTTGTGAACAGGGTGGTGCTGTATCATTGTATCGATCTGCTTATCTGGAAGAAAACTGTTATTGACCAGGCCATTATACAAAGCCTATTTATTCGAATGGGTTTTTGTCGGTGAATGTGGCAATTCAAATGCAATCCTACAGACCTCCGGGTGATCTTCAGGTCAGCACTGGTGCTTCACAGGCAATTCACGGTAATGAGCTGATCAAAATCTCAGCGAGCAGTTTCTCAGTCCAGACAAAGCGTTTCTACACGTTCTCCCAGTGGCGTTGTGCGGTGAATAGTCGGCATGATATCTTCCTGTGTAACTGGAAAACCTGTCAGATGTTAATAAGTCGTCACGATCACTCCTCTATCAGGTTTAGCGGAGACGAATTTTTTCATTGTGGATGAAAGAGATGGCACCTTTTTTGGGGGGGAATTTGCTGGAGGGTGTTAACTTCAGTGTGTGTTTCAATCGATGCAGGAGTCACCTTCAGTAAATCATGAACAGGAATGTTAAAAAACATGAAGCATGGACTGCGGTGTGTGTGTGCGTGTGTGTGTGTGTGTGTGTGTGTGTGTGTGTGTGTGTGTGTGTGTGTGTGTGTGTTTTACTACGGTGTACGCTGCGGCTATTGAATTCCTTTAAAATGCATTCAGTGTTTGATTGCTTAAATTAACAGTTGAGTACTAAATTACGGTGTAGTATTCTAATGCATTCAAATGTTAATGACCCTACCATATTATCCTGGCACTGACAGAGTGAACATTAGCAGCAGCACTAACATTATGGATTCATAGCTCAAAAATGACAATGTAACTGACTGCACACTTACACATGGCTTGCTATCCGCTGTATGTAGTCAGTACATAGGGAATAACGCTATGCATGGTGTAGATCCTCCACAGTGCATTACATGTGCAAGAGAAACCATCTGAGATTCAGTAACAGAATACAAATCATTTGAAATTAAGTGATCACTTATAGGACACATACATTCATATCCATTCAAGGCATAATTAATGTAGAGCCATTTGTGTCTAGCGTCAAGCGTCATTTAGCCAAAATAATGAAAGGTAAAACATGGCTCTTAACCAATCTAATGTGTATTTGTTTTTGAGTATGCACTTTATATTGATTATAGCTGAGTGTTCTAATGTTTCTCATTAGGAAATATGACATAAGAGTCAAGTCAAGTCAAGTCAAGTCAAGTCAAGTCAAGTCAAGTCAAGTCAAGTCAAGTGGAGTTTATTGTCATTCCATCCATATACAAGTGCACCATATCACCCAGCTCTCTCCCTTTACCAGTCATAGTGCCAGCATTCAAAGAGCCGACTCTCACCTCTACATGCTTACCCTTCCTCCTCTCCCGCTGTCTTTGGACATGCCTTCCCCCTCTCCTTCTCCTCTTTCACCTCCCAGGGCAGCATAGTTTCCACCCTGTACCCTGCTGGCCGATAGTACCGGTGGCGCTCGTTGGTATCCTGGGCTTTGATCGATCCGTTACGGAAATCTGGTTTATGATCCGCATATTTCACTTGGCACAGGTTTTACGCTGGACGCCCTTCCTGATGCAACCCTCCACATTTTCTCCAGGCTTGTGATTTAAGTAATTATTGGCAATAGAACAAGATAAGGTCAAGCTTCAAATTGCTCCTAGAAACATGTTTAATTAGCGTACGCTTTATCATAATCTCATAATAAGAAATATTATAGAAACTCATCTATATTCAAGATAATTTGCCTTGATCATTTGATCGTTTTTTTCAGTGTGTGTATACATCAGAATGAGCACATTAATATAAATCTGATTTGTTCCTGTCGGAGCCACTGTTACAGAAAATTAACCGACACCTTCTGACCAACCAGATTGGAGAATTCAATACAGTATAAAATAATAATATAATAAACTGAAAGAGACAGTAAGTGAAAATCAGCCCTGTTAAACAAGCGTGTTTAATCCATGCGTCCTTAAAAATTTCAGACAGTAATCTAAGGCGTTCTGGTTTATCCCTGAGCTGATATCCTGCAGTTCTGTAAGTAACCCATTGCTGTGTAGTACAGTGCCTAGAGTATTAATACTATTATACCAGTGAAATTCCTTCTGACTGTTGCTGCACATTCACACTGAGGTTTTATCCCCTCGGTTTGTAGGAACATGGACGCTCTCAGCGTGATGATTTTCCGTCCCTTCATGGATCAGAGCACAACCTGTGTTCCTTTGTGCATGTGCATGAGTGTGAGCGATAATTAGGCGATGTGTGTACGTGGGTACTTAGAGTGGTTGAGCGTGTAATGGCTTTAGCGCGGTCGAGCACATTAATCAATGAGGCGCTCCCCTTTGTGTAACGACACAGATCAATAGGACACAAGCTGGCCGCCGCATATCGATGGACTCCTTTGTCTTCGCAAAAGCCTTTTAGTGGCTATAAAGCTCCAACGCTCTTCTCTCGCTGATACGTTTCTCTGACCTGCGCCATAATGAAGTGATTTAAATTCATCATGGCATATTATCTACAGGCTCGCACTCACACATACACACACATCTCGAAACAAGACATTGCTCTTGTAGGTTTCGCTGTGCCGTGTCACGGAAAAAAAAAACACTTACGCCACTTTCTTTAAAGTTAGGTCATACAGTAGAGTTCAAACTCTGAGTACATCATATATCACACAATATTATTTATGAATAATAGACCATCTTAAAATCTTAAACTGAGACCAACTTTTATCTGTTTATATGTTATTTTTTTACACAAACATTACTGAAAAATCATATTCCTAACTTAACATGAATATAGTGGATGTCAAATAATTAAAATAAATAAATGATTTCTTTATTTTTCCCTTCTGTTCATTTCCTAAAACAAGATTTTTTACATTCGCCACACTCTCCTTTGCAGAATTTAGTAAATTTAACCTTGTGGTGCTTTGAAAGTCATGATTTTTGTGCTTTTGGTATGGTAAGAGCTGTTCGAGTGTCTAAATCTGTGAGAACGCAACATGGATACTGAGCATTAGCTAACTGAGAACTGATGCTACCCAGTTTTCTAGCTAGCCTGCTGTTGCTAATTTACAGCCAAAATAGCAAAAATAAGACAAACCCATCAAGAGTATCAACGTTTTCCTCACGTGTTGGTGAATTACATAAAGAGACGAACTACACTGCAGCCAAACTTAGCACTGATCGCTAAGCAAACTTCAGTAGTTTCCACCATTTTGAGAAGCGTCACTGCAACACTGCATCACTCTGTGACCCTGAGCTATGAGAAACTTTCTTCTTTTGATGTAGTGAATACCGACAGAGTGAGATATTCATATGAACTCTTTTTCTAAACATGGTGAACACACAACCCTGTTTGAATCTGTTGTTAGCCTTTAGCCTCAGTCATTAGCTGATTAGCATAACCTTAAGGTAATTATGGTTAAAGTCTGGGTTGGGGCAGTGCTAGCGCTCATTCTTTGACTTTATTGTATGAGATTGAATAGAATCTAGCCATTAAGGCAATTTAATATTTCTTTATTTGAATTTGTACATTTCTCATGAGATAAAGTTACCAACCTTCTGTACTGTCCACCATTTTAGTAGCCTAAATTGGAAGACATGCATAGTTCAAGTGATCAAACACCATCAAAATTACGCCATTAATATGGTAACGGTATAATAAATTGTATTATTTTTTTGTCCCAAAGGTCCACTTGTCTCATTTTTCTCATCAGACTCACTGACACCGAGGCCGAGGGTTTCATCTTGAGCTGAGTTCTTGAGTTTCCTGCAGATTCACAGTGATTTTTTTGCTGAATTGGATTTGTGCCTATGTTTCATTTCCTGATCTCTTCCCCATTCTCCTTTTCATTTGTGTGATTCACTATTTTGCCGGGAGGTTCTCGGTCACTGACATCATTAACATAGTGTCTCTGCGCTGTTTGATGTATGGCACTGAGGAGATAACGGAAAACGGGAACGAGAGATCTGAGAGGCTGATATCAGAGGAAGTGCAGTACACTGTAGATGTACGATCTAAATCAGAAACACTGGGATAAAGAGCCTCTGTACTGACAGATGCGGCATGAGGCATGAAAGAAACAAATGTGTGTGAGAGAAAGTGGTCTCTGTGTGTGTGTTAAAGTGTCAGTCGGTGTGTGCGTGTGTGTGTGTGTGTGTGTGTGTGTGTGTGTACATTGTCTGCTCACACCTGCAATATGTTAGTACATGTGTGTGAACTGCCAATTATGCAGCTGGTTGTAATCCAGCCTGGCAGGCAGTAGCACATTATGGCAGGGTTTTGTCCCTCAATATAACATTAGTAGGCACACATTGAGTCTGTGCTATGCTATCGCTAATTCGTGCCCTTTCCGAGTGACTCAGCACTTTTAATGAACAACCTTTTGTTCAAAAATAAGTATACAAATCATTTCATTCTTTTGTTGAATTCTGTAGTCAAAACCCTGTTAATCATAAGCAGTGCAGCTTAACAAGAATGACTAACATGGCTTACAGCTACCTTAATATGTACAGATAAAATGTATTTAGGCATGTACCAATATGGTACATGCCTAAGGGGAAAAAAACATTGTTCAGTGCTGTTCTAAGAAAATAATCAGCAGCAGGGTGGTGTAATTCGGTCCGACGTGAAGTTATAGCCACTGTAACCACCCAGAAGTTGTTTATTTTCCTCTAACAGTGTTTTATTCCCCTTACACCACAGCTATTTGCCAATGCTAACAGTGTTTTATTTATTAAAGAATGACAATGTTGTGGAACATCTGTGAAACAAGTTATAGCAGCTGTAAACAGTCATACCCACACCAGCGTCTATTTTTTCCTTCTCTTGAAGTTAAGAGAGACAAAATTGCAGCTTGTCATAGAGCCTTGTTCATTATGGACACCGAACAAACACCGTCACTACCTCATGTTCAGTTTTAGGGTGCAGTATTGAGCAAACAAGAAGCTAACATGTTGTTAGCAGTAACCAAATGTCATGTTCAGCATTTTAGAAGGTGATGACTTATACCGTATATGACACGTCGAGGTTTCCTTTATAGTTTAAATGTTGTGTAAAGAAAATCCACAGGTAAATTTGCAGTGATTTTTTTTTTTACAAATATTTGTAATTCACGATAAAAGGTTCTTCAGTTAATGTGATATGAAAATTTCATTTTGGCACACGCCTAATCTGTCTGGTGCTCTCCAGATGGGTGGAAGTCCAGAGTCCCCCTCAGCAGCCTCAGCATCCCGGTGGGCAGCTGTGTGCACTTCAGCCGCCATCTATAATGAAGAGATTAATCAGTGAGAAATGGTTTCGCCCGCCCTAATAATCCAGCCAGAGTCTATTAGTGTCTGTGTCTGGATAGAGCTGCTCCAGTCTGGATCGCTGCCCGAGCCTCAAACACATCCATCCAATATTCTCACTCTCACACTCTCACTCTGGCACTGTGACACTCCATTAAATTTCCTTTATCTGTTATCACTAATTTGTGAGAAACAAAATAGAACCCAAGAAGGAACATTTCAGTACACGCTTAGAAAAGAAAAGTTGCTAAAGTGCTCATAGCTTACGACAATGGCTTTCCCCACAGGGACAAACCGAAACAATTTAGGAGTTGCAGAATTAAGTGAGAGTTTAAAGGAAGGTTCCCAAGTGGTGCGATCGTCAAGAGATCACACGTTCAAATCTCACGCCACTGATTAAAGGAATACTCCAGAACGTTTCAGACTAATCTTTATCCACTGTAGCAACGGTAATCTGTAGCAAAGTATTCGCTTTATAGATGAAAGATTATGAGTTTAAATCCCATGTCTGGGAGTCTAAGAAAGTGAAATAACTAAGGATCATATTCACGTGCTATGGAATAATATACATTATAAAGCCTAAAGTTTGTGGACACATGACTGTCACTCCCATATATGAGCATTTCCCAATCGCAGATGATTAAATACTAGCTATAACCAACATTTACATACATATGCACAAGATTATCGATATTTTGAATTAATTTCAACAGCAGAGTCCACATTAACTGTTAATGTACCCCTAAACTCAAGGCAATTGTAGTTTGTTTCATGTCGGTGTGAAGCAACTGCTTAAATGGTTACTAATTGCACCATAGGATTGGTCAGAAGAATCATTCTAGCCAGTTGTTTGGATATGTCACTTTACAGCATCATACCTAATCTGCAAAGAATAATTTTAATTCTCAATTAAAATGCTGCTAGTGTGAACGTACAGTTAAAAATCTCAGTTTACAAGCTTGCTACACATAGAGATATTAGATATATTATATATATAAAAGCTGAATTACCTCTTTTAAAACTGTTAAAAAGTAAAGTACAAATTCTATTTAAAAAACACCAATAGTCCATGTAATCATTGATTTTTCTACCGCTTTGCGAAATGGCCTACAAACCGCAGTGATTCTCGCAGCCATTAAGCGAGTGTTAAATCCTCAGGGAGAGGCATGGCATGATTGCAGCTTAGCCTAAGGCAGGCATTTAGCTGTTCAGAAACTCTCAGCACTTTTCACTGATAGCATTGTAAAATCTGAGTTTAACCTCCCGCATCGGCTCGGCTCGACTCGACTCTGCACGCAGGCCGGCACTGAGACAGGTGGATTGATGCTGAGAGCGAGTGTGACCATGTTAAGGGAGCAATAAGCAAAAATTTCCTGCACGCCAGCAGGAAATGCTCAGTTACGTTTGAGACAAAAAAGTGTAGAGTGAGCAGCAGTGCAAAGTGAGCACACACACTTCACTGGTTCATGTACACTCACAGGTTTCTTTCTCTCTCTCTCTCTCTCTCTCTCTCTCTCACACACACACACACACACACACACACACACACACACACACACACGTGCGGAAGAGGGAGCGAAACAGAAACTGGCCGTGGCAGTATTTGTATTGTAAATTGTCTTGACCGATATCTTGGCTGATTTGTGAATTCAAGGTCATCCACCTGTGTGTGTGTATGTGTGTGTGGGTGTGGGTGGGTGTGTGGTGAGTGTGTGTACGTGCACAAATCTCACCAAGTTGGATTGGAGAACAGCTGAAGTGGCAGGAAATCAAGTTTCCAGGCTATTAGGCACACTGTAGCACACTGATTTATTACTGTGCGTACGACAGAGGGTGAACATTATCTGAGGATAAATCAGTGTATCCCTGAAAACACTCCTAGAAAGAGTGCTGTACAGAACACAAATGCTCTGAGTGAACAAGAAGTTTGTATGTGTGTTTGTGCTTTACATGTGTTTTTAGTCAAGACATATGTACTAGACATATTCACCATCTACTTAGGGTGCACATTTATGCGATTATCTAACCAGCCAATCAGTGGGAGCAGTGAAATGCATAAAATCTTGCAGATGCTGAGCAAGTCAATAACTTCAATTAATGTTCAAAAGAACATCAGGATGGAGACAGAAATTTGGTCCCAGGGAATTTGACCGTGGCATGGATGAGCTAGTGTGAGTATTTCAGAAACTGCTGATATCCTTGGATTTTTCACACAACAGTCACAGATCGGTGCAAAAAACAGAAAACATCCAGGGAGCCACAGTGAGCCATGGCTTGTTGATGAGGGAAGAATAGACACACTGCTTTGAGCTGACAGTAAAATAACCACACTTTACAAACACGGTAAGCAGAAAAGCATCTCAGGACACAACATATTGAAAGCTGAGGTGGATTGGGCTACATATATATTGGCAACTCATTTGACTAGTTAACCAATCTATTGATCAGACCAATGAACATTTGTTAATCGAAGATTTTCACTTTTTCTGTCATTACTGTCACAACTATTCCAGGTTTTCAAGTTCGCGTGGTTCATGTCCGGTCTGGATTTTATTTCTTGACTGTGCAGTAGCAAAACATTGTTACTGTAATGGTAGTGCTAATAGCTCCTCTGTACAGCCACACTGGGAAATGGACCAACACAGCGAAAATCAAAGAGTGCGAGATGGTGAGAAAGGAGCAGGAATGAGGGGCAGGAGAAGCGACAGACACACAAAGGAAAGAAAGAGACAAATGGAGGGAGAGAAAACAGAAAGTTGAAAGTTAGAGCTTTCAGACAGCAGATGGAATGAATACGTGTGTGTGTGTGTGTGTGTGTGTGTGTGTGTGTGTGTGTGTGCTACTGACAGGGCTGTACATTATAGCAGACTTGATGCAAGTGTTATAGTGCAAAGGCTTTGTTTATAAAGCTAAATATCAACTAAATAAATCTTCATAAAAATTTGTAATTTCTTATACCACAGTGCTGCTGAATTCTCGCTTCTGATTGGTCAGAAGGTGTCGCTCAATCTCCTATAACAGCAGGTCTGACAGTAGATATCTACAGGTATATATTGTTGCACTCATGCCAATATTCGACTGTTTTTATAATAACGACTCATTTTAAAAAATTTGTAATCGTTGATATGGTGAGGTTTTCTGTAAGGAGACCTTTAAATAACTTTTACGAAAGGATCTTTCTGTTCACACACGCTTGTACTGTAACACTTTCCAGACTGATTTACTGTTCATTATTCTGTTATAACAACTGACTAATATGTCATAGTCACATAATAACAGTGGCATGACCAGAGTAGCCTATTTACACCTTAATTACCTCTAGCATCATGTCAGAGACTGAAAGAGCAACACAATCCTTCACCTATCTCATCTCTCTCATCCCACCATCCACCCCTCCAGCCCCCTCTCAGGACCCACATGATGGGACGTGTGTGAGACAGAAAGCGACAGCAGGGTTGCTAAAGGCTAATTAATTTCTTTTTATAATTTCCCATGCAGCAGAGCAATCCATTAGATACGGCTGGTTATAAATCATTTTTGTCCCATTATGTGGCTGTGTGTGTGTGTGTGTGTGTGTGTGTGTGTGTGTGTGTGTGTGTGTGTGTGTGTGTGTGTGTGTCGACTGTAAAGGGATTTAAAGTATGCTGGATAGACAGATAAACACACACAAATGTACATTGCCTAATAGCAGTAACACAGGTTTCCATCTCAATAAGGATTCAAATTAACACAATTTTGGAGGCATTGACTGAAGAAACAAACATTTCATCTGTTCATGTTTATATCAGTGGCATTAAAATGTTAAAAACGTTAAACAAACACTTAGAAGTACAATTTATTCCAAAACTTGCGAGTGTAAAAGAATAAATGTTGCGAGTTACTATGTAGATTGCTAACTAAATGAAGGACCACAAGGTCAGCGTCGTTATTAAGCCTCGTCACAAAACCCACTCACAAGAGGCCACTGGAGACGAATTCAAGACACGTGAAACCATCAGACGTGAACATCTTTCTGTCTCTGCTGTCCACTTGGGAAGGACTTTCATATAATGCCTTTCACAGTAATACAGACACACACACACACACACACACACATACACACACACCACAGCTATACTAAAAAGCTCACGACCACACGTCCAGCTTTGAGTGTTTCTGATAAGCTTTTAGCATTTGCACACTACAGTGTTTGTGTGTGTGTGTGTGTGTGTGTGTGTGTGTGTGTGTGTGTGTGTGTGTGTGTGTGTGTGTGTGTCTGAAGGTGAAGCTGAGTGCTCCTGGCACCTCTTTCTTGAGTGGAACTATTCCAATTTACAGCTTCTGAAGACCCTATCATTTTTAATAGCACTTATAGAGCAAGAAAACAGGAGAAAATCACAGGTGTCCTCCCTCAGCTGAAATGGCCCTGTGATGGTTAGATAGCAGCACTTTCACACTGTTCTGGACCAAACACACACACACACACACACACACACACACACACACACACACACACACACACATACAGCTTTTTGCTTCTTACTGAAAAGTCTCACTGAATAGAAATTAGTTTGATAAACCATGGTGTATTCTTTCAAGGACTTTTTGCATTGTTATAATATTTTTCACAGGAATAGTACTGTATAATGTTAAATATTATATATTGACTAAATCTCTCTTAACGAGACATTTTACTAAGTAACTACTTTCTTAATAGCAATGAGAATCGGAATGGCCGTGGTGTTCCTGTCAGAGCCAAAAAATTGAAAAACGCACCCAAATCATCAATCAATACCTCACCATCATACTGATCAATAAAAAATTATTTTTAAAAACATCAGGTAGCGAGACAGGTGATCAGCTTTTCTACAGATGTATGCAGGGTTTCGATAACAGGCTTCCACTCAAAGAATTGTGAAGCAGCGATTCTCCGACAGATGAGGACCACTCTCAAGACGACGGGTCTGACGGTAAAACGAGGCTAAATTGACCTGAATGATGTCACACCGATATAAATGACCCAGAAAGTTCGAAAGGATGCAGGATGTTGCGATAGCTTTCAACAAAGAGAATGTATTCTTGAACTGTCTCTGTCACTCACAGTCTTATTGGAAATACAAATAAATCGTAGATTTCTGGCATGATTGTCTTTGTGCTATTGAGAAATCTGTCATGTCGTTGTTTATTTGTCTTGATTTACAACACTGAGGTTTTTTTTTTTTTTTTTAAGTCACTGACAGACAGTGATTGGTTGAGAGAGAGCTTTCAGTCTAACAGGATAATAAAAGTGTCAGCAGAAGTGCGAGTGGTGATTCAGAGCTGCCCAGAATTGACTGGTGGAAAATGTAGATGTGTGCCGTCTCCGACTGCAGATGTATTCAGGAAAACAGAGGGCCGTCTCATTAAATCACCCGGAGCTTAGGCGCAATCATAAACCACGTTTGGCAAAGCCTGTATGGAGCATAAATGCTGCCACTTATTAGTGATTATTTGTAGCCTGCTGCCAGGAGAGAGAGAGAGAGAGAGAGAGAGAGAGAGAGAGAGAGAGAGAGAGAGAGAGTATGTGTATGTGTGACACTTTCACTTGTAATTGAGTCCGATGTTTGAAAGTTTTGTTGTCATTATAGATCTAGTTCTTAAGGGAGGCGAAGTGGAACCTGATAAACAGTCCATCGTGGCGCTCCCGAGTGGCGTTCCCCCTCTCATCAGGAGATCCTGAGTTTGAATCCCGATGATCCATGGCCAGGAGCCAAAAGGTGCAAAATTGAGCTCGTGTATGTAGAAGAGGGTAGATAGCACTTTCCTCCGAGTGTGTTACACTGCTCTGTGGTGCAGCACGTCCATCATAGTGTTAGTGGTAATGTTACCATCGAGTCCTACAGTGGCTTAGGGATTTCCACCTGGGCAGTTAATAAACAAGACTGGAATTTTCTGTCGTTAGGGGTGAAAATTATCTGGCGACAATGCATACGTAAAAACGTAAAAGACACATATGAAAGTTTCGTCTAAATGATGATGTAAATTAACATAATATGGAATTCATCCACCGAAAAAACTGGCAAGAAGAAAAGTATCCAAATGCAAATTTCTTGCTTAAAATTTCTTTTTTAGTTTCTTAAAAACTGCTTTTACAGGCACATTTTTTTTCCAGTAATTACTAAGTGTGGAAGACAAAAGGTACTGTGCTACTATATATTCTACCTCAGAGAGAGGGAGCGTGTGTGTGTGTGTGTGTGTGTGTGTGTGTGTGTGTGAGAGAGAGAGAGAGAGAGAGAGAGAGAGAGAGAGAGAGAAATACAATTTCCGGCTCAAATGTTGTGGCTTTAAAGTGAGGCAATGTTTTGATCACCAAAAGCACCTTCATCAGGTCTAAGACAGTTGTTCTTGACAGTCGCAGAGCTCTTATATCCATCAGCGTCATGCAAAAGGCTTACCATCTCTTCACTGACAGGCCTGGTACTTTGTTGATTTGTCAGTTAAGACCTCTCTACCAGTTTTCAGGTAATATTACTTTAAATCTTTACCCGCAGGGGTTGGTTAACATTTTTACACCTAGTGAAGATGGACAGAAGAAAGTCTGGGGTCTTGCAGCAGGTAAATCAGATTAGACCACCACTTTTCTAATACTAAGTGGATGTCTGAACACTACTATAGGATGTTCTTTATACACAGGGCCAGGACTAAACCAGTGATGATATAAATCTTTAATTACCAGTTTTGACTGAATGTTTGTCTTCCAAAAAAAACAGCTCTTCAAACATCACTATCAGTTTTATCATTGTATTACCTTCAAAAGAGACAAAAGAGAGGACGGTGAAGGACTGGCATATGATGAGTCGTTCTTTAATAAATTAAAATCGTAATCATTGATGTTGTATGAGAGGAATAAAACCCTGCTGTTATAAGATAATAATTAATTTTGGGTTGGTACCAGTAACTCCATTTCATGGCGTGCCTAACCACACCACCCTGTTATTGATTCTTTTCCTATAACAGCACACCTCTACGGGTTTTATTCCTTACGTAATTTTATCACAACTGACAGCAATAAACGTGATCCGCTTTGTCAAGCTGCAACTCTAATTTGTCTTTAAAGGAGGCTTCTTTAAGCTCCTGACCTGAGAGCTCTACTCAAGGAAAATCTGGCAACCTTGAAGCCATGAACTGCACACAGGTTGTTTCAGTAAAGTGAGTTAAATCTGAATACGGAGAACTTTATTCACATATGTCGGCATATCTTCTGATTTTAGGTTAAGCCCTTTATGATCAGTAGTCATCTACGGTTCTGGAAATAAGCACCTCTTCCTTATCTTTGTTTAGGTGATTGACAGGCCATGCGTATGAGTGGGTAAGCACCGTATTAGAGCTGAGAAGATGCAGTGATGGATTGAAACGATGCCTCTGTGTTGTAATAAAGCCCTGTTTTGATCAAGAATCGTCTGTGGACTTGTTTTTAAATTTTATTTTGTCTCTCAGGCCTGCACCTGTTTAATTGTATGTGCTCACAATTATTGTTGGGTTGTGTGTGTGTGTGTGTGTGTGTGTGTGTGTGTGTGTGTGTGTGTGTGTGTGTGTGTGTGTGTGTGTGTGTGGGACAGCAGCTGGTCGCAGTGCCTGACATGTTTACAGATACATCTGTTAACTGAAAGCAACAGGAATTAGAAGCTTGGAGAATTTCCAGTAGCAGAGTGGTGTGTGTGTGTGTGTGTGTGTGTGTGTTTATGTCACTTAAAGCACATTATCACTGGGTATTTTCATTTACTTTGCTTCCTCGCACCATGCAGATGAAATAAACATGACCCAGAACTGTCATGTACTTGTGATATATGAGATCTACACTGTCTGTAGCTTTATTTAAAAAAATAATATCATAAAAATGATAATGTGTGCAAACGACAAAGTGGAATGGGACCATGCCTAGCTACACTGTTTTTCAATTTCTTATTTCACATACATGAGCACACACACACACACACACACACACACACACACACACACACACACACACACACACACACACGCACACACACAGTGTATACCACTGACTGGTCATTACAGTCTCAGGTCTCATTATCATCACTGCACTCACTCAAAGCATAAATCAGGTGATATATATATATACAGTACTGTGCAAAAGTCTTAGGCACATGTAAGAAATACTGTAGAGCAAAGATGCCTTCAAAAATAATGAAACTAAATGTTTCTACATTTAAAAAATATTATAAAAAGCAGTAAACAGTAATAAGGAAATGAGCTGTAAGTGTTACTGAGCATCTTGCAGGAGCAGCCGCAGTTCTTCTGGAGACTTTGACTGTCGACTCGCTTCTTATTTTTGCAGCGAGACCCTGTATATAATTATGAGTTAATTCTTGAGTAATTGCTTGATCATGGTCAGGGTCACAGTGGACCCAGAGCCTATCCCAGGAGCAGTGAGCATGGGGTGGGAATACACATTCACACCTAGGGGTAAATTTGTTAGCCAGTCCACCTCCCAGGATGTTTTCGGGAAAATGGAGGAAACTGGATAACCTAGAGGAAACACAGGGAGGCAGGGAGAACAAGTGAAACCCCACCCAGACGGTACACAGACAGGTTTGAATCAGGGACCCTGGAGTGACACAAATGATGTGTTTTCCATTCAATCAGTTAAAAAAATTAATCCTGGCAAAAAAAGAAATTTTTCCCCCCATTTTTTCCCTAATTTGGCCAATTCCCACCCGCCAGCCAGCTCTCCCCTATCACACAACAGCTACTGAGTGGGGAGCTTCATATACTTAACATACTTCCTCCAAGACACATGAAGCGAGCTAAATAACACCATAACACACTAGGAGGAAAACGCTCTCCTTCCTCTTCCTCATACATGAGCTCACGGCTGCTTACAATGGTTCACATATTGTACACATATTATAATTGTGTACAATAATTCTGGACTGTTCTGACATTTTGACTTAGAATAGAAAGATTTGTCCTGAGAAAAAAATTCCTGTCAATCCAAAATAGATGTGTTCTTCTGAATTCACTTACACACCTCCGCTACTCTTATAGGTCCAATCCTGTGTTAAGCCTCTGACTCTTGACAACACATGACAACAAGGTCACACACGAGCACCGAGCCATCATTGTCAGGTGTAAGAATGGACAGAGTAAAGGCTGTCGTATGTGTGTGTGTGTGTGTGCATGCGTGAGTGTGTGTGTGTCAGCTTAAATGACAGCTACTTTGTGCCTTTCACTCAAGCTCTTCCTCTTGCTGTCTCATTGCAGATCAGAGTACGAGCTGGACTACGACTGCTACCAGGAGGAACTGTATGACAGGTACTAACAGCCCCGTGATGCACTTTTTCACTCCGAGTGGCATGTGTCAGTGAGTACAAGAGCTGGAAACCATCTGAACCTATATATCTCTCTGTCTCTGCTTTTGTATCTGAGCACTTACAGACCTCAGGTACGTCTGCCTCTGTACTCACCTGTAACATACGGCACTGGGCAGCAGGATGCGAAAGCGTAAAATCAATGTGCTCTGTATTACACTTATAACAAAGCACATGCAGAGAGGGTTATCTCTATATCTCTATATAAACTAATACACAGGCACATGGATTAGCATGCAAGAAACTACAGCTTAGTAACATACAAAACCTTTAACGACACTTCGCAACACCATGTAGAAACAAAAGGGTGTAAGTAGACGCTCCTTCATATTAAAAGTCTGCAATAAAAACTGTATTCCTTTTTTTTTTCAGTCCACTGTGGCATCTGTAACATTAAGAAAATTTTTTTTTTAACATACCAGCTTATAATTCCTTGTATGCTCTAGCTTGGGCCTGATTTATATTTCAAAGTAAATTAAGTTGAAATTTCTTACGCTTTACAGATTCTCTCTAATATGATAAGTTGCATTTTTTTGTCTTATTAACTTCTAGAGAGAGATAAAGAGAGGCTGGTGAGGGAACGACTGTTTATAACTGCTGTAATATACGTGATAAAAAGGGTGGATGCAGAAATGATTAAAGAGCACAATGTGTCACTCATTAATAAATAAAAATTTAGAATTGTCGGCAAATAGCTGTCGTATAAAAGAAAAAACTTTTTGGCATGTGCTCTTGTTAGGAAAATAGTCAACTCTGGGGTGGTAACAGGAAATCTGCTTCATCACACCACCCTGTCTTTGATTATTTTCCTATAATGGCACGTCCTTAAGCCTTTTATTCTTTACTTATTGGCATTCAGTGGCTTATGCAGAGTCAAAGTTTTAACAACTTTCGCTCTCTGTACTTATACAGAGATGGGCAGAGGCATGAGAGGTGCTGACAAAGCATGCCCCGAGTGTGAGAGAGAGCACACACAGACCTGAACTGTGTGTGCTGACATTATTCCCAGTGTGATAAATGACTTGGGTTTGCACTGTGTGTTTCTGGGCCTATGAGAATGTCGAATTATGCAATTATGCAAAAGTGCAATTCAAGTGCAGTTTTGCATTCACTCTCACTGTCTTTCTTTCTCTCTCTCTCTCTCNCTCTCTCTCTCTCACTCACTCACTGTCTGTGTGTGTGTGCTTGCATTTCTGTTTTATTCATTTGTACACATAATTGCTGTGGGAGATAACTACCTCCCTCATGCAGCGTGAAGGGGACGCAGGTCATTCATAAACCGGAAAGTCAGCACATTTAGATTTGACTCACGGCAAAACGCGGACCTGCACACAAACAAACACGATTACCTGCAAACCTGCTTCCCAGAACAAACACACACACACACACACACACACACACACACACACACACACACAAAGCTTTTATACGAACAGAGTGCTGGAGGAGTAGCTTTTAATACAACTATGTTAAATTGCCTGTAGTGCCTGAGTGATTTTATGGGACACTCTGACACTCTGAGGCTCTGATTCACTACGATGCTTAATAACTTGCGCTCTTTTGCGTGTGCACGGGGATAAATTGGGCATGCAAAAAAAGTTGCAGGTGACAGGCCCTTATCATAATTCCAGGTTTTTGCTCCTAGAATTAGCCTTCAGATGGTTACTGTACTTCTGTTACAACAACAACAACAACAACAACAACAACAACAACAACACAGTGACAGAAAGCCTAATGGGGTTTATAAGGTCCAATCCAGGTCCAATGGCAGGACTTTTACATGCAACTAATATATTTGCAAGGCTCTACACTAAAATACTGCTTAAAATATAAAATATAAAGTTATGTCTTACTGTAGTATCATAACATTTCAGAATTTGAAATAGAACATAGTTGTATTTATTTAAGGAAGCATATAAAGCTAACTGTGACAAACTCTTATCTGATTAATATGATATGAATTGGTGTCTGTGGCCTTGTCTGTATTTTTTATATTCTCTCTCAGGCACTCACTCGTTTAACTGTATGTGCTTGCAATTATTGTTGGGCTGTGTGTGTGTGTGTGTGTGTGTGTGTGTGTGTGTGTGTGTGTGTGTGTGTGTGTGTGTGTGTGTGTGTGTGTGAGAATCAGAGCTTCAATAGTTATTAGACCATTTTTTCCTCGTAATGGTAATGTAATGAGGCATGATCATAGCTGATAACATTTTGTGATAGAAGGCAATCTAGTGTGTGTGTGTGTGTGTGTGTGTGTGTGTACAAAAGATAGACAGACAGAAAGAAAGAAAAATAAAGGTAGAAAGAAAGAGAAAGGTAAATAATATTTTAAAGAAAGAAAGAAAGGCATGAGTAGAAATGAAAGCGAAAAAAGTACTGGTAAAGAAAAAAAAAGAAATAATGAAAAAGAAAGAGGGAAAGAAAGGAGAGGGTGAAGCAAAGAGTGCGGGAATGAGTTGAGATGAGTGAGAGATGGAGGGAGGATGAGTGAGGGAGGAGGATGAGGAGGAGGGGGGGAGGAGGAGGAGGAGGAGAGGGAGCTGACAGCATGAAAAACGAGTCCGTCACTGTGGAGACCTGTGTGGTGTGAGGAGCTAATTCAGCTGCTACTCACTGATGGGCGATAAGCGCCTGACTGCCTCTCTCTCTCTCTCTCTCTCTCTCTCTCTCTCTCTCTCTCACAGGCGTGTGTGTGTGTGTGTGTGTGTTCATGTGTGTGCGTATGTTAAAAAGTGACAGTAGTTATAGTAGAACTGCAGAACTCTCCATATATGAGGAAACCCACTGTGATTGTCTCAGTGAAGAATCCCTTTTCTCTCCGGCTGCACATCAAAGCTGGCTGTTCTTTGTATAATAGAGAGCAGCTAAAGCACTTTAAGCTTTAAAGAGCACACAGTCGGATGCAGTCGGAGAGATATCGCCGCGTCGCCGCTGTGGAGGCCTGCGGATACGTGTCAGAACGTTTTTATGTCCCAGTGTGACCATATTCTTCTCTCTCCACTCTACACTGGGTTTTATTTTAGGGAACCCCACGACTCGCTGTTTGAGCGGCACTCTCTGCAATTTACTGTGCCTACGCTGAAATCACAAAACATCACGGACGCTGTTTCCTCGTGCCAATTAACTACAGTCACTTCAAAGCTTAGTTTTAAAGAACACACCTGCGTTTTTTAACCTATTGTGTGATTCCCCCGATACGATTTATTTGACTGAGAAAAGAACAAAAACTACAAACTCTAAAACCTTGTGGAATGTGTAAGGAACCAGATTTTTTAAAATTGGAAATTTAGGAATTTTGGAAATTAATCAATGATGTGGTGCTGTGATGAAGCGGAGTTACTGTTACCACCCTGTTTACCTATACCAGCATGTCCTGAAGGGTTTTATTCCTCTTACACCACAGCACAGATTGCCATCTTTAATTTATTAAGGAAAAATACATACACACATTTAATGTTGTGGAATGTCTACAAAGCAAGTTCCTGTTATCACTTACGCTATAACAACGACAATCAGTTGTTCCCTCACCAGTCTCTCTTTCTCTCTCTCTCTTTAAGTTACCAAGAAAAGAAAAAACGCAGACTGTCATGTTAGTCATGAAAGTGCAAAGTCCTCTTGTCTTAAACACTTTCCAGTGACAGAAAACTTACAAAAGAAAGCTGACACTGGAGACTCCTTCCCGAGCATTTGCCAGGGATTCACTGCTCTGTGCTGCATCAATAATCTTATAACTGTGCTGTAGTTTCATCTTTCAACATTTCAATTCTAGCAATAGTTTGTTACACTGAAACTGTTACTACACTGCTATTATGGGCTGTCAGTCAGTGTGTGTGTTGTCACAGTGATGTCGTCATGTGGCAACTTATCAGAAATTACAATGTTTATTTTGTCAACAAAGTACAAATTGCACATTGTAATGGTTTAAAGTTAAGGCTTACACATGAGGAACATCCACAGCAGTTGTTTCCTTACTAGCATCCCTCTCGCTTTTTCTCTCCCTAGCTATCTCTCTCTCTCAAAAATATTTTTCCATGCTGGGAAATTTGATGTTGTGCTTGATCATGAGGGGGTCACATGACCATAATTTATGTATGGAAGTTTCATCTGCGCTAGGAACTCTGAAACCCTCAGAAGCATCGCTTCTCCAATGCGTCCTTTGAAACGCCATCTATCTTTTGTTGTTCTGCTTTTTTTTTTCATCTCGGGCAATACCAGTGCTGGGTAATTTTTGTGGGAGATGATAGAAAAGAGCGAGCGCTTCCTGGAGTGTCTTTCTACTGAAGAAAAAGCTGGAAGCCTCTTTTGCACACAGGATATAATGGAATCTTTATCAACATGTCAATTTGGACGGGATATTTATTACCTGGTGTTATTTCCACTGCTTATTTTATAGAAGGCAAAATACGGTGTAATCTCTCAAGACGCAGGAATGCTCAGCGCATAAAAAACACTGACGTGATGGATTCAGGTAGGACAAAAATCCGAGAGATACATCAGGAATAATTACATTGCCCAACTAATCCAGTCCAAAACAGGGCTTCAGACTGCTCTGAGGCACATCCCTTTAATCCAACGCCACTCTTTAAAACGTTTTGCAATTCCACCGCTGATAAAAATGAAGACTTCAGAGGACAGGGTTAATTCTGTAAATGGCAGTAGTGTAAAGGCACTGAAGGTTGACACCGGACAACTAAATAAACACTGTTCGATTTGCAAATGAACTCTCTCGGTGAGCTGCCAAAGCAGGAATTGTGTAATTGTTTACTCTGTCTTATCTGCTCAGTCATGGATTAGGAGCTTAAAGGCTTTCTCACATCTTAATCCTGTCTCATTGATATACTCGCAGTCAGCAGATTGTTTCACCTGTCACTCAACAGTCTGATACAATCGGGCCTGGGCACTGCAGCTTTAATCCACACTCCTACAGATAATGAACAGCTTTCTAACAGACGTAATTAAAAGTAAATGGCCAGTAAAGTGCCTCACCACCCGGAGGGCCAGTAATTAAGAAAGGTACAGGTGGGGAAACTGAGACAAGTGTGTTTAAATGTCCTGCATGCAACTGTAGAAAGCTGTCGAAAGACATATATATGTATATCATTTGCATATGCAATATGGCTTATGTTTTATTCAGAGGCGTCTGCCTGCTGTTTTATTATTTCCGCGTGAATTCTGAGTCCATCATTATTATTAATAAAAATTTTTCTGCAACCCTCCGACACATATTAGAGCCGACACTGTGCAGCTGATGGAGCTCTCCATTCACGAAGCCCAGACTCTCCAAAAATAAGTGTCCCCATAGACTCACATTCATTTTTGCTAATATTTGAAGCTCTTTTTCTTTATAATAGACCCAATCAGTGATCATTTTTGCTCTCTGCAGAGAAAAGTATTTCTTAATTTTTATCCCAAAAAATACACATTTCTGACTGACTGGAAGGTACACATTATTTCCTTAAAGTGTAGATAATAAATAAATCAGTATGCTCCTCATAAATATGTAAGCATGTAGGAATGTAACCAGTGAGTATAAATAAGCCAATATTTGCACTTGGCTATCGCCTTCATTATGCTAACAATGAACGCCGCAGAGCAGGAAGCTCCATTCACACCACATCATCTTACACCTGCAGAGGAAAAATCTCTTCTCACTGTCCTGATGCTTGTCCTGAACCTCTGTATAGTGTCTATTTTTAATACTGAAAGGAAAAGAAGTTAATTTCACTGACAATCTGCTTGTCAAACAAAACGAACATTGTAATTGGCCATTGTATGTAAAGAATAAAAGACTCAGGGACATGATGTTATAGGAAAATAATCAACACCTGCTGAAGTGTTTATTCCTCTTATACCACAGTAGGTTGTCAAGGATTACAATTTTATTTATATAGAAAAATATCATCAAACGTATGACACATCATACTGTAGTTTTTTTATCCATTTATAGTTACAAATAATGATGTGGAACATCCCCAAAGCCAGATATCACTTACATTACAGCAGCTGTAACCAGTCATTCCCTCACCAATCTCTCTTTTTTCTCTCTCTTTAAGTTAATATGACTAATAAAAAATAATTTAACTGGTCATGCTTGCGAGAAACTGTAAATCCTAAAGTCCTGGAGAGTTTCCTGTGGTGGAAAACATTTAACAAGGCATTTGTCCTTGTGAAATAAACAATCTGCCTTCGATTATTTCACGATATAAAAGTGATTCAGTAATTCAGTCACACACACACTTTCCTACACAACTCCTGAGTGCCTCTTTTGATAACCTAACACTTAAATTAGGTGCTGCAAAATAACATGGGCATTTACACTTTATTTGTAGCGTGGAGAGAGAGAAAGAGAGAGAGAGAGAGAGAGAGAGAGAGAGAGAGTACATCATTAGCATCATTTTATGCGTATCTACTACGTGTTATGATACAAAAAAAGCAGGCTGGAGAAAACTTAGCAAGAATAAAAAGAATAAAATCTCAAGACCCCAAGAATAAAATCTCTCCCCTAAAAACTTTCTAATTTTTTTTCCACTCTCTTTGTATGCCAGATATAATGGCTGGTATCAGTATCCAATGTAACACAAGCTCCTAAAATCTCCCGTCATCGTCTTTGCCACAGAGCTTTTGATAGGCTTTGACAGCAGCAATTTGATTTTGTAGGAGATAAAACCTTCTTACCACTGTTCATAAGGAAGAAAGAGTGCCTCGAGAGAGAAATAAAAAAGATCAGAGAGAGCAGCCTGGTGGAGGAAAGGGAAGAGTTTTAAAACTGGAGTACAATAGAGGACTGTTGCTATAGAGCAGCCATATATAAGACGTGAAGTTCCTGTAGTTTTGGAGGATTCTAGCATCCTCCACTATAATATCCTCCTGGTTCTTATCCATGTCAGGAATCCCTTCTCCACCTGGCTGGCTCGCTTTTCGCCTGTTTTGAAATGCAAACACTCCCATGCTGGTGAACTGCACACACACACACACACACACACACACACACACACAAACACACACAGACAAATAGAAATGCACTCAAACTCTTGCTGAAATGCAAACACTCTGAGACGGGTGCTGAAACGCAGTGATAGTGCGCTCACATGGAACCTTATGCAGATGCAAAATTAATGCATTAATGATTAATTAACAGAAAAAATGAAAGTTACTGCATGGGAAATTCCTTTATTTGGACAGGAGCATAAAAGGCAATGAGAGATATTTTAAATATTTCAGAGATGGCACAGTTTTATTAGTTTTTGGGGAAAAAAACCTTTATGAAACCAAATTTGCTCATGTTACTTATCTAGTAGCAGTGAGTAAACATCCTTCAGAAATCCTGTTAGGTTAGCTTATTAACTAATAATGAATAAGTCCCAAACACTCACACAGAAGTCTCACATTAGCTTAGTATTAGGCTAGCTTATTAGGTTAACTAATTATTATGCTAGTGTTAGCAGGAGAATTAATGAAATTAATTTAAAAATTCTCTCAGAAATCCTGACAGGTTGACTTGTAAGTTAGATGACTAGTGATAGCAGGAAAAAATATTGAACATTTATGAATATGGTATAAAATCCTCTCACAAATCTTATCAGGTTAGCTTACTCGTTAGTTGGCTAGAATTAGCAGTAAAATAAAAAAAAATTAAGAACATTGTGATTATGGCATAAAGAGTCTCTCAGAAATCATGTCAGGTCAGCTCAGTTAGTTAGCATTAGCTGTAACAATTAAGCATCATTTATAACTATGGCATAAAAAACTCTCAAAAATCCTGTCAGGTTAACTTTATTAGTTGGCTAGCATTAGCAGGAAAATTAATTAACATGTATGAATGTAGCATAAAGGTCCTTTCAAAAAATCCTGTCACATAGCTTATGTTAGCTTATGCTAACTATTTGGCAAACAGTAGCAGTATAAATTATAGCCAGAAATCCTGTGAAGTTAGCTTTTGCTATCTGGTTAGGTTAGCTCATTTTAGTCATAAAGCTAGCATTAGCAGTGAAGATTATAAAGATTTATATTATTAGCAGAAATCCTGTCAGTGATAGCTGGCTAGTGTTGGGAGATTTGAACATTTTAACTGTCTAGTGTTTACATGAAATGTTGTACACCTTTTTAAACAGGGATTAAAATATCCTCTCAGAAATCCTGCACGTTAGCTAGATGGCCAGTATTAGCAGTAATTATTTTTTAAGTACTTTGATTATGAATATAACTTAGAAAGCCTCAGAAAGTCTAACACTGGATAATTAAGGTTAAAAAATAAATGGTTTAAAAATGCTAAAAGAAGTCCTGTAATGCTAACATTGTGGGGGGAAATCCTGTCTTCCACTCTGTCTGCTCTGGTTTCTTCTACTGTGTAGGTGTGTTATTATTGTGCTGTGTGTGTGTGTGTGTGTGTGTGTGTGTGTGTGTGTGTGTGTGTGTGTTTGTAGATAACGTTGAGGTAATTATAGCATGCATTTGTGTTCTTCAGGGTGTTTGATTACCAGCGTGTCCCATCGGCAGTGCCTGCGCTGCCTCACAGTTCCAGCCTGGCCAAGAGAGCACGCTCGTCTTCTTCCAGGCAGAGACGCAGCCGAGACCGCTCGTCCTCCAAGAGCTCCTCCAGACCCCACTCTTCCAGCAGAGCCAAGTGTACGTGAACACACACTCAAATATACATACACACATCCCAGATCCAACCTGTCATTTTGTCAGCAGCTGGTCTAAAAGTTTCAGCTGCATACTAACGTCAAAGACAAAACACAGTCAAATTTTTTGTGGTTGCAAAATTTCCAGAGCTGGGAAAAAAAACCACAACACAACAAACACATGCTAGAGAATCCTGACAGATGACAGATACCTCGAACACACCATCAGTGAAAAAAAAATAGATTTCAATTAGAAATTAATTAGATTCCAACATGGAAAGTTTAATATTCATTAGCAATCTGCTTACCCTGAATTGCCTGCACAAACAACAAGAAAAAAGGCTGATGTCAGACCTAAATTCAGTGTTGATTAAAGCCTGAAGCAGAAACCGTAACATGTAAATTTAACATTAATTTTACAGCTAATGAATTCATTTTAATTATGTAGAAGGGAATAATTTATAGACTACAGCGTGTCACAGCGACCACAGAAACAGTAATATAATGTTTTGTGGCCCGATGTGAAACTGTTTCCATCCAGAAGTTGATTAATCTCCTTTAACAGCATGCCCTTGTTTTGTTCTTCTTATGCCACAGCAATTTGCCAAGACTACCTTTTTTTATTTACTTAAAAACATTATGTACATTTTATCCATTTATAGTTACATTTAATGATATGGGACAGTTCTTGTTATCATATAAAGCAGTTATAAATAGTTTCCGTCACTAGGCTCTCGTTTTTCTCTCTCTAGAAGCTAATAAGATGAAAAAAGATTTCCATGTTACGGAGAAACCAGAAAATTGTCTGTCATGAAGACTTAAATGAAATAAAAGTAGAAAACCGAGAGCAACAGCTGATCCCGATCGAAGTCTTCTTTCATAAACGTTACATATGTTAAATGGTAAATAACTTCCTTCTTTGACCAAAACGATTAAACAATCTTTCTGTGGATTTTTGCCTTATGTTATGGATTGTTGTCTTATTAAAATGTATTTTATTTGTTTATTTGTATTTATTTTTATTAAATTGCAAAACCAAAATAAAAGTTCTTTCTTACCATTCAAAAACCATAGGGGATGCAAACTTTTGCATGGCTTTTTTTTCTGTGTTTTTGCTTTCAGTTGAGTCTCCAGAGAGCCTCCAGCTGCTATTTTATTAAAAGCCTCTTCTCCATAGCCTTTCCTCCTTTAATGGAGACAGCCCTATCAGAGCATACCATTACACCAAATTAACAGAGCAGAAAGAATAAAAGAGTGTTCAGAACATGCTATTAGCACCTCAGCAGGTCTCAGGTCACCTCAGAGTCTTAGAGCTCCGGGGTCCAAATGTTGGCTTGTTCAGTGAATCGCTCTGTAATTTCATTTCTATCACAGTGTCTCATTTACGTCTTTATTGTTCATTCTCCAGCCCGAGTGGTCATCTAGTATTTCTCTCCGTGTATTATATAGTCCCTTTTCCACTGGCGTAGAGGCACAGAATGATGGTTTAGAGTGAATATGGGAATCAAAGGAACAAAAAGAGACTCTCCAGAGTGATTTGTGCGTCCAATTGTTTGAAGTAGCCTCTCAAGATGAAGCGATAGCATCTGCCTCGTCTCAAGACCAGTCTATATTTCACAAAAAAAGCCGTTTTTATGGGCCGTTTTTTACTTTTATTCTAACCTTTTGTGTAAAGTTGGAATTCTCCGTCTCTATCTCTATCTCAATGTGTCTCTGCAGTGAAAATGGAGGAGCTGCAGACCATAAAGCGAGAGCTGACGATGATAAAGGTTCAGATTGATGGCCTGCTGGACAGTCTGGACAGGATGGACAGACAAAAGCAGGAGCACACAGGTCAGTCATTTCCAGCTACAAGGGTGAACTCTGTGAACCTCTTCTTTTCCTCTGATGCTTTAACAAGTTTACAAGAAAAAATATATAGATTTGGACTGGTTGTGATGTGAATCAGTTGAGCTTATGTTGCCCCCTAGTGTTAATCTCTATAAAGAAGTGTTGAGTTTTACCACCTCAAGGTACCGTATGTCAGATTTTT
>CM074950.1:24862024-24872423 GCA_037577455.1 Pangasius macronema
AGATAGGGATAGGTGGAGAGTGATGATTCGCTGTGGAGACCCCTGAAGGGAAAAGCCCAAAGAAGAAGAAGAAGACAGACTGCCCCTTTAACACACACACTGCAATTAATTTACACTTTCATTCTTTATATAGTAAAGGTGGAAGCTATTCGAAATGTATTCATAGTCGTAGACCTTAAATCTTTATTGAATGTTCACTGATGAAGGCAGCATCATCTCTGTTAAAATGTTACTGTTGTTTTCTTTTTAGTCTGACTCTAATGAAAAGACAAGCAATAAGAAAAAGAAGAAGAAGAAGAAGAGAAAAAAGGCCTCTGCTGCAGATGCACTGGTATGATTGTGTTTTTTGTTTTGTTTTTTAATCCTGATTTTATGAATCAGTTAGTAAAGCTGTGGGTTCGCAGGACAGTCGATTTTGTATTTAGTCGCATCGACAAATCTCAAAGCAAGGAAGCTCACAGAGAGCTGAAGGCGACAAAACGAACTGATTTGAATACCACAATGCTCCTGTGAACGCTTTTCAAATACGTGTGTTTATAGTGTGTGTGTGTGTGTGTGTGTGTGTGTGTGTGTGTGTTTGTAGGAGGAGCCAGTTAAAGGCGATGACATAGACGCGTTACTGGAGACCATAGAGAAGCAGAACGGTTTGTCTGTTCAGAGTGAGGATGGTGGAGTTTCAGGAAACAGACCTGTGCTTTATGTGGAACACAGGTAAAGGTGTCTTCAACATTCTGGATTAAAACAGTAAGCTTGTGATTTTACTGTTAAAGGAACTGAAGGAAGTTTTAAAATAAATGAAACACAGGTTTGCATTCACATACCTAACATACTTTACAAACCTCTTCAGTCTGTTCTGATCACATAAAACATCGGCCTTACTGGAATGTCTTAAAAAGCTGATTTGTTTATCTAGTACGTTATGCAGCGAATGTCTTTTTTTTCTTCTTAGCTGTCTTGTTTGATCAAAATGGTCACTTCATTATAACAATTTCAATGTGTATCTGTTAGAAAGTCTCTCATTTTGATATAGTATAACAGATTCACGCTTCAGACACAGATTCATTTGCCCTGTGTTCATAACAGTGAGCAACAAGTCACTTGTGTCGCTTGTAGTTTGTCTCTTGTGTCGATTGGGACTGTTGTTACTTGTGGGCGTGGCCTCTGCAAAATGTTGCCTAGAGCACATGATTTACATGAAATTGTTCGTTTGTTTTGCATAGCTTGCTATGTACACTCACTAGAGACACCGACGATCTCTGTTACTTCCTTCCAAGCTCTGTTTTTGTTTTCTGATCTCTAATATAATATCTCTATACACATATACTCGCCAAACAGTATATGGGAACTAAAGTGGAAAACTGAAGAAACGTCGGCCCACATGTGCCGTAGGATCGGTCCGAGGAGCCAGTTGTGTCACATGCATAGAAACTGAACGGTGGCCTGTTGCCTTGTCACGCGCTAGTAAGAGCGCAGCTTTCGACATCATTCTGTGCGCTCAGATTTAAACCCATGTCTATGCAGCTTTGAAAAATAACATTTTATGCTTTACGTCTTGTAGGAATCTTAACCCTGAGACTGAGCTAAAGAGGTATTTTGGAGCTCGGGCTGTGCTTGGAGACCAAAGGTTGGTTCTTGCTGCTTGTACCTATGCGCGTATGCACGCTAAGCCTACTTCACTTATATCCTGAATGAAATGTGATGATGTATGTGCATCATCACATTTGATTAAGGCTGTCAGTACTAGAAAAGAGCTCATAATGTGTCCAATTGTTGCAGAAATTAGCATCACTGTTCCTTTACATGTGTTCTCTGTTTACTGTTGTGAAATCTCCTGCTTTTCTTTGTCTCTCTCTGTGTGTGTGTGTGTGTGTGTGTGTGTGTGTGTGTGTGTGTGTGTGTGTGTGTGTGTGTGTCACATCCAGACCCAGGCAAAGACTGAGGCAGTTTCATCGCAGCACGTGGATGACTTCCCCTAAAGACACATGGGCTCGCTTTAGTCGACCGGGTAAAACCTGCCATCAATCGGATTTTAGTTTATACGTTTATGTATAAGCCTGTGGAGGTCAGAGGATGGTTGCGCCAGGAGTTCTTAAGTTTTTGACAGCTGTTTGTGACAATTTTCACGCACAATGACAGGCAGACTTTGCCTACCGTGTATGAAAATGATACTTATTTTTGAGCAGGGTCCTGTGTGCTCTTTTGTGTATTTAAATGTGGTTTTAATGATGATTATATCTACACGGAGTCTGATGAAGTCGTTCGTGAAATAATTGCTTGCGTGATTGTTCTCATTTCCTGCTAGAGAAGGAGGAGCTCCATAGAGGTACTCGGACGACCTCAGGTTTCTACCGGAGGTGAAGAAACGCAAGCTCGTGTCCCGCGATTACCAGCAAGTCCAGTTCAAGTTCTTCGATGCCGTGGAATCTATGGATCCTAATAACATTGTGGTAAATAAATCAGGACTCGTATTCATTTACAGGAATTACTCCTAAGATTGGTTCTTAGCAGACTTACTTTCAGCAAGCAGACTTTGTGTTAAGTGTTGTTAACCATTCTTGAATGGGATTATAGTAAGTAAACCTAAATATACTACAATTTCATATCAGTGATCATAGATTTTTGGTTATTATATTATATATTCCATAACAACGCATCCCATTGTGTTTCATTCCTGGAAGCGATTTGCCGACAGTTACAATTTTTATTTATTAATAATTGATGCTTTTTACTTTTTAGCAGTTACATTTATGGTGTGGAACAACATGAGACAAGTTAGTTTTTGTTACCGCTAACATTATAGCAGTCGTTCCACAACTGTCAGAGCTGCCGTTATATATAATTCATCAAGCGCGTCCTGACAGTCAGCAGCACTGTGGTGTAATGATGGCTAAATGACTGTCTGTAAACAGGCCCTGCTGCAGCTTAACCCCTACCACATCGACTCTCTGCTGCAACTCTCCGACGTGTGTCGCGTCCAGGAGGACCAGGAGACGGCCAGAGACCTGATCGGTGAGGTATCTCCTTCAGCAAGGGAAATCATTATTCTTATTCTTTTCTTCTTTTCACTGTTATTTCCCCCCACATTCCTGCTTGGATATTAAATTCCATAATCAGTTTTGGAAGCATACAAACTGAGCGAATTGTCAAATCAACTTAACTTAATTATCATACAGTATGTAATTACGTTATGCAATTTTCTCCAAATTCGATTAATGCTTTAGTGAGCTTGCACGAAAATGCTTATACAGTGCGATTTTTTTTCTTCTGTCTTGGAAAGAAAACTCTGCAATTCCTTCTTGGAAAACTGCACCTGAAACCTACAGTAATGTCGGCATGATGTTTACTCATAGGACAGATCACTTAAACTAAAATACTGATATAACTAATATAACCATTGAGACAGGGGTGCACAAACTTTTGTGGCAAATGGACATAATGAGTTTATTATTATGAGATCCTGGCATTTTGGTTCCTCCTCATTATTTACCATCGTGCCTGTAAATCCATCGTCAGTAAATATTTCACCGTTTCATTTTCTTGAATTCTGTTGTTTCTGTGAATCAGGGTCACACAGTCCTCAAGGAACTATCAGAGTAGCTGGATGGAGAATTTTGCCTTTTTTTTAATTATTTTTTATTTTATTATTATTGCTGAACTCCTGCACTAATGCAGTGTATCAGGACAGTGAAAAAGTCTCACAGCATGTATACGCTTAAATGAAACGTGACTTGTTTGAATGTGACTCGCACGTCGTAAAGTGTTGTCATCACACGTCACACAGAAGCATCGAAACATTTTATTTACTTATTATGTTTTCTCCTCGAAGTGAGTTTCCCTCACATCCCAATTTCAAAAATCAACTGACTCTTTGTTTGGGAAACCCTGCGTTAAGATGTGCACTCTGACGCTCAACATGTATAACCTAAATACAGATGCTGAGGTTTATATAAATACATAATCCTGCATTATTCAGATAGATTTGGACCCTTTGTGCACATTTCTACATAACGTTAATTTGGTGCATGTGGTGTGTTTTGCTGACCGGTGATACGATTATCTAATTAAATCGACTTTGCTGGTTCAAACTGAGCAAGGAGTCGAGCTGGCGGACTGTCTGTGCAGTTGCAAAGCCATAAATACATGAATATAAGTACATGAGTGTAGTGTAGTGTACATTTGCTGACTATAGTCCAGATGTTGATCTGCGCAAACATCAGCTCTCTTCTGCCCTGTCTTGCTTTTTGTGTAAAACTCAAAAGACTAATAGTCAAAGTACAACCATTGTGACAACACGGACTAAGGTAAGTATAGTCGTGGGGTGTCACACACACACACACACACACACACACTG
Organism: Pangasius macronema; assembly: GCA_037577455.1. Lineage (NCBI taxonomy): Eukaryota > Metazoa > Chordata > Actinopteri > Siluriformes > Pangasiidae > Pangasius > Pangasius macronema. Next base: position 24,866,376 of record CM074950.1, read on the forward strand.
CTGTGTGTTACTGTATATACCTGCAAAGTGCAATGTAGTCAGTCAATGTAGTAACAAGGTAGATGTGCCTAATAAAGTGATTTCATTCCACTAATTAGAATTAATATACTATTATATTAGAGTGTATCGGGAGATTAATGTATAATCTTCTGAAGAATGGGACAATTGGGCTTCATGTTAAATAGCTTTTCATGTCAAGTGGGTTTTTATATTAATTCCTGTATGTAAGATATAACACTTACCAATACAGCAGATTATATTTATATCACAATTATATATATATATATAGCATGTGGGAGAAACCAGGGCAAACTGTTGACTGTGAAGAGAAATGGAGCAGCAAGTAAAAAAGAAAAAGTGAGAAGTGTTCCACAGGGTCTTGGGTGATGGTTGTACTGTATGATGGTGGGCATTGGGAAGGGTTTGATTCATACAGGTGGGTGTTTGGGGCAGAGAATTCTGACTGTCTCAGGAAAGAAGCTGTTTCGGAGTCCGGTGGTGGCACAGATGCTCCGGTACCTTTGGGTAAGTGTCCATGAGAGCAGTGCTAGGGGTCGTCCACGGTGCTGGTGGCCTTGGGAGGTGTCAGTAGAGAGACCCCGATCATCTTCTCAGCTGTTCTCACAATTTGCTGTAAGATCTTACAGTCTGAGTCTGTTTACTTGTCATACCAGACAGTGAGACCGCTGGTTAGGACGCTCTCTATTGTCCGCCTGTAGAAGGTGTACTTTCACCTGCTAAATGGAGACAAGACCTCAGTTCAGGTTGTAGAAAAGAGGCTAATGTTCACCCACATACCGGTGGACATGTCTGGGAGCGGTTTGGCCATTGTTCGTTAGCAGAACCCAGCATTCCTTAGTATTCCTCAAGTGCATTCTTTCTTCTCGGTGTAATAGTGTCCTTATTTCCTATAGATGGCATTAGAAATGCTTCTGGTTTCCGAGTGCTAAGAAGCGCTCTTGGATAGGTTTTGTTTTGTTGTCCTAAGTCGAGAAACAAGACTTTCGAGAGGAGTTAGTAATGTCAAAATAGAATAGAACTTGCTCTTTCTATAAAGTTTTCTTTTTTTTTTTTAATTACTTCCTACTTTTATGTCCCCTTTTTATGCTTTTTTTTAATGCTTTTTTTCATGTGTGTGTGTTGTTATCAGAGAGGGCTTTGTACAGCTTTGAGTGTGCATTCCACCCCGTGTTCAGCCTCACCTCAGGGACCAGCAGGTTGGACTACCGGAGAGCAGAGAACAGGTTTGTGCTGCTCTTCCTCGGACCCTGAGCCTCACCACAATCATTCTCACACTTTTAGTTTTGGCGATGCGTTCCAAAATAAATTGTGTACGCCATACCGCAGCTCATACCATCAACTCCTCATCGTTGATTATTTTCCTGGAACAGCATACCCCCCAAGTGTTTTAATCCTTACTTGTTCATTTACACGGAGTGCCAATAATTCTGGGGTTGACTCTAATATTCAGAGCCCATCATCAATCTTTTGTTTAAGCTTAGAATCTTCAAACAGCTTCATCCTTTGCTTTAAATCTTGACTTTTCACATTTGGCCATTTTTTTCCAGCATCCTGGATCCATGGCTTTAAGTTGTGTGTGTATGTTCTCTCTCTCTCTCTCTCTCTCTCTCTCTCTCTCTCTCTCTCTCTCTCTCTCTCCTGTGCAGAGCTTTTTACCTGGCGGTTTATAAGCACATGATGTTCCTGGAGAAAAGAGGATGTCCACGCACGGCTCTGGAGTACTGCAAACTCATCCTGAGGTACAGCTCTTTGTGGAGTTCGTCATATTACGCTTGTTGTCAGTCTGTGGAAAACGTAACCTTTATGTTCCGCCTTGTTTTGTATACCGTTTTATTACTAGACTGTTATTATTAGCAGAATGTCTGTGAACTGTTTTTTAACCTGTAAATGCTTCTGGATGTTTCTGTGTGTTTCTGTGTGTAGTCTGGACCCGGATAATGATCCTCTGTGCATGCTGCTGCTGATTGATTTTCTGTGTCTGCGCTGTCGAGAATACACCTTCCTCATCCGACTGTACGATGAGTGGGAGGTAAGACACCTGCAGATCTCCTCAGCGGGCTGTTATAGGACGTGATGAAGAAGATTTCAGTCACAGCCAGAAGCGGATTATTTTCCTATAACACCACACAGTGTTTTATTCCTCTTACACCACAGCGATTTGCCAACAATGACATTTTTCAATTCATTAATAAATGACACGTCATTCTTTTTAACCGTTTATAGCTACATTTAGTATTATTGCATTTAGTAAACATCCGTGAGACATTAGTTCCTCTTATTACTTACGTTATAGCAGCTATAAACAGTCATTAACCTCAACAGTCTTGTTTTTTTTTTTCTTTTTTTTTTTTGCTCTTAAAGTTAATAAGACAAAAATTCCACTGCTGGTCATGTTACTGAAAAAACAGAAAGCGTAAACTCACCTCTTTCCTCAAGACTTGCTGACTGTTACAAAACGCTGACACTGGAGACTCCTTCCATAAATGTTAAATAAACACCTCTTTACACATAGTTTCACCATGTCGACTTTCTTCTTCTTCTTTCAGCTTTTCCCTTCAGGGGTCTCCACAGCGAATCATCTCTCTCCACCTATCCCTATCTTCTGNTCCCCCAAACGTCCAACATGAGCTGTCCCTCTGATGTACTCGTTCCTAATCCTGTCCAACCTCGTCACTCCCAAAGTTTCACCATGTCGACCGTTTTTGATAAGTGAAAAGCATTTTTTAAGATAGGTTTATTAGTAGTGTATTAGTGTATTATGTTGAGCGAGCATCATACAAGTCCCTGTGTAAGTTGTTACCATAGAAACGTTAATGTATTAGAGTAAGTTCACAGAAGTGTGCAGTGATACTTGAGTGTAGTTCTCGTGTCTAATAAGTGACACTCTGGTTTATTTATCGAAAATCTTTTAGGTACATCGGAACCTGTCCCAGCTGCCTAACTTTGCCTTCTCAGTAGCTCTGGCTTGCTACCACGTGAGTCAGCAAGAGGAGACGCCACCTGAGGAGAGCCAACGCATGAAGCTCAGATCTGACACACTGCTACAGGATGCTCTCATCTTCTTTCCTGGAGGTGAGAAACACACACACACACACACACACACACACACACACAGTTAAACAGTATGCTGATTCATGGTGACTCACGCACGCACGAATAATTGCGTTCATGTTTTTTTATTTAACTCTCTAACCCACGATCTATGGAAAATCCACCATTTTTACCAAATCACTATATATGCTCCCTACACAGGGTCAGTAATGATGTAGAACCTAGATAGTGCCCCTACATTTCTGATGGAAAACCAAGAATCATCTCTTTCTTCTAAGCTTTAAGTATTGGCACCCCAGGCCTGGTTTGGGTGCTTGGCATCATTCCTCCAGTCCAGTGAAGAGAACACACCACTGACGCTCTGACGTTTCAGGATTACAGGGCGACTGTAGGGTGCACAGGTCTAAATCTGTGTGTGACTTGCTTTATGAGTATAATAGTAAAATATGGGAATGTTTAGAATGGCATGTGAACCTGACATAGGTGCCAAAACTTTAGTTGAATTGCCACTGAGTCAGTGGAAGTTGGGCTAAAATGATCTCCAAACAGCCTCACCTGGCAGCTTATCGCAACAGCTTTTGACCCTGTGTGTGTGTGTGTGTGTGTGTTTTGCAGTGTTGATGCCTTTGTTGGACCACTGCTCAGTCCAGCCCGATGCTACCGTGTCCTCCCATGCGTTCTTTGGTCCCAAGAGCCGTTTGGGGTAGTTATCCATGTCCACACTGTCTCTGTGATTAATCTAATATTGAGAATAGATTAAATTTGATTTTGGTTTGTTAGCAGATGTGATCTAATTGTACACAGTTAATTGCTGTGTTTTACCATGAAATCTAATTGCTGTGTTTTAGCATGTAATGTCTCTCTCTCTCTCTCTCTCTCTCTCTCTCCCTCTCTTTCCCCATCTTTCTGTTAGGCAGCCCCCTGCCCTGTTGGAGCTCATGGGTCTGTACGTGGGCCGCTGTCACAGCCTGTGGAAGGAGGCAGGAGTGATGCTGTGGATGGAGGGAAACGTTCGGGAGGTGTTGAGGAGGGTCGATGTTAAGGACCCGGTGGTGGAGGACTGCCAGAACAAGTAAGAAGCACAGACATACACACAGATCGTGCAACAAAATTGTATTTTGCGCTCATGGCAAAAAATATGACATTGAACTATTATCTATTTTTATTAAAAGCTACCGTCTAAAAGTAAATAGATTTTAATTACCCTAGGAGGCCAGACAAAGGACATGATGTTTCCTCTGGGCGAATTTTTCCTCTCTCCTGTTGAAATAGTGCATGATATTCAGTGTTAATCAATTTTGAATTAGCGGTTGTTCTCAGATGCTAATCTGGATTTAGTGAGGTACTTCTCAACAAAAATGCTAAGGATATTTTTGGAAAAAGAGCTGTCTTTGTGTGTGTGTGTGTGTGTGTGTGTGTGTGTGTGTGTGTGTGTGTGTGTGTGTGCTCCCCCACGGTCAGGAGGAAGCAGAGATACCAGAGCGCTCCCAGGAACATTCACAGACATGTACTTCTTTCTGAGATTAAGGAGGCCACATCTGCACTGCCTCTGGTGAATTTTTTTTATTTAGATATTTAATAAAAGACTTTATGAAACATTTTTAAAATTCAGAATATGAGAAACAACAGGACTAATTTTTCTCTTTACAGAAATCAGCTCAACAATGAAATGACTGCAAAATAATAAAAGATAATTGATGCTGCTTGTTATTTGTTAACTGATGAAGGAACACAGTTTTTGCACCCAGACGTTTGGACACTTCGGTTATTTACGTCACCGTTGTTGGTCGTTTTGTTTTACACAGGAAGTGACCACACAACCAGTGATGAGTTATGATCCACTTCCTCCTCTGGATGCTGTCGTCTCCTACACCAGGCCCGAGAGGTACAGCTGTCTCACAACGTTCCTTGTATTTCTCCATCATCTCACTGCCATATATTTCTCTGCACTTCACGATGCAGGAATTATTCCTCACGATTTCTGTCAGGTCTTGGTGATCGAATGCTGTTGATGTTGAGCTGATTGTAGAGCTTAAACGCAGTTTAAAGGATTGAAGGAGATGAAATACAGAGAAATGCAGTGCTTCACACAGATCCTCAATACACCAGTGTCAATCGTTTGATGGTTTTCTGTGTTCACTTAAAATTACATGATTTTTAGGCTGGTTCAGAACTTTTCTTCCCTCTCTCTTCTCTTTTCATGTGTGTATATATATGAGAGAGAGAGAGAGAGCGAGACAGAGAGAGAGAGACAGAGACAGAGAGAGAGAGAGTAAACAGGTCTTGTGATGCATGTTAAGAAGCTAAATAAGAGCACTGAAAGATTGATGTGTATTCCTTGAGTAGATCACAGTGCCACCAAATGCGATTAAAGAAGAAGAGAGGAATTCTTAAACTAGAGTTTTGGGTGGAAAGACTCAGTCTGTTTACTTCCCATCCGTTCAGTGCAGTGACTGAGAGATGCACAGCGCTACAAAATTGCCATACAACCAAATCTGACAAACGTGCGAAATCTTGGCTTCATATACAACATCGATGGCTGTTAATCAGTGTGTCTTATAAACTAACTGTATGGAAAATGATCAAGAACAAACTCTGTTTGATCTCATACGGAGGTAACACTTATTATTAATATTCAGACAGTCCAGTACAAACATTTTCCCATTATGTTTATTCTTTAAAGCCTTTATAGCTCCACGCTTCCCGGATACATGTGTTAATTGTGAATTTAAAAAAAAGTCTGGACTACAGAAGAAATAAAATCAAACCTGTATTTCTGGCTCCATTTTAAAAAAAAAAACAATTGAAAATGTAAACCTAAAGCCACATAGTCAAAATGTATTTTTGTAATTGTATTGATATAACACTGTATCAAAATTATATCGAACTTGAATATTTGTGTACGGTTTAGAGACAGTGGCGCTGAGGAAGAGGCAGGAGTCAGAGCTAGAGGTAGCAGAGCTGAAGATGTTGAGG
>CM074950.1:24872523-24898761 GCA_037577455.1 Pangasius macronema
GATAGGTGGAGAGTGATGATTCGCTGTGGAGACCCCTGAAGGGAAAAGCCGAAAGAAGAAGAAGAAGAAGAAGAATATTTGTGTATCGTTACAACTTTGAATGTTTGGTACTAGGCTCCGGTTGAAGCAAAGTTTTTGTGAAATCCGATGCCAGAAGTATATTACTTCTAGGTTCACTTGCTGAATTCTGGGAAAACGAATACTACGAGAAATGAAGAAAATGAAACATATGAAGAAGAAGAAGCAAAAGAAGCCTTTATCTGTCACATATACATTACTGTACAGTGAAATTCTGTTCTTCAGATATCACAGTGTGTAAGGAAGCTGGGGTCAGAGCACAGGGTCAGCCATGACATGGCGCCTCTGGAGCAGATAGAGTTAAGGGCCTTGCTCAGGGGCCCAACAGCGACAGCTTGGGGCTTGAACCTTGAACCTTGACCCCCCCAACCTTCTGATCAGTAACCCGGAGCCTTTAACCATATGTTTATAGCTGCTATCACATAATAGAGAACAGGAACACTAACTTGTCCTCTGCACGTTCCACAACATTAAATGTAATTCAGATAAACAGGAAAAAAGTATGACGTTGTTCGAATTAACAGATTGCTGTGGTATTAAAGGAATAAAGCACTTCATTACATGCTGTCATTTAGTAAAACTCTACCTCACACTAACTCGCACTACCTGGTCACTGATTATTTTCGTATAATAACGCACCCTCAAGTGTTATATTCTTCATTTGTGTTCTTTCTCTATTAGTATATCTAACATGTTTTAGTTAATAATGTGTTTTAATGATTTTAATTTTGTCAAATCCCTTCTAGGCAGAATCCAAGAGCCTCAAATGAGAGCACTTTGTCGCTGTTGTTCCGCTCTTTGTTGCCCAACTTCAACCTGCAGGTGAGTGAAATCGTGTCTTCACTCACATCATCTCTGAGATCCAGGAGACATAATGCTTTAGTACCCAAAAGAGTTTTAGGCTACCTCTCTAATCTCATCTCACAAATGAGATGATCAGTGATGTAAAAAAAATATACACCTGGAGAAAACTCCCTCTGGAGTAACCCGTACAAGTTCTACTTTCTTTTCCAGAGAGAGTGGAACCTCTTTAAGAAGCAGTGATGCCTGTGAGCTAGCGGTTTCTGTGGTAGTGATGGGTAGAGTCATACGCCTAGAGAAATTTATTTGAACTAGTAGTTTCTATTACAAACCCTAAAATGGAGGGTTTCAAGTAGGACTTTTAGAAACCAAATGTAGAATGGTGTAAGTGAAAGAAGGTTTTGGTTTGTAGAAAATATAACTGGTGACTAACAGTCAGTCCTGAAACATGCAAACTGACTGTTGCTCTTATTTCAGGGTGGACAGAGGCCTGAAGATGACCTGGAAGTGGCACGTGCAGGTCGGGAACTGAACCAGGAAGTGAACCGATTGATGGTGGCCATGAGGGACATGCTGGCTAACATCCAATTCCAGGATCCGCCGAGGGACGACAACCAAGACCGAGACGAGGAGGAGTGGGACTGAGACAGGGAGTGAGAGCAGAAAAGGAGAAAATGATAACTAAAGACAATGGGACAAAGATTAGATGTGGTGGGTTGAGGTGGAGAACAAGAAATCTGTACATTCACAATCAGTATATTTCTCCTTCCAAGATTAAACCTAAAGCTGCCGACTGACTCTTAAGTATGCTGAATCCTCCAGGCAGTAAGTTTATATTTGAGATTGACAGATGCTTTTATCCAGAGTTACTTGTGACTTCGATATAACGGTGTTAATCTCAGCATAATGCTATGCAACCGAGGGTTAAGGGTTTTCCTCAAGGACCCAACACCGGTTTCTAGAATCGAACAATCTGATCTCATTACTTTGCGTGATTCCATCTGACCTCGTGATCCGAGTCATTCATCGGCCCATAGAATATCCTACTCGTAAATAGGACTGTTGAATTAAGAAATTCTCAATGAATATTTTTATTCATTAAAAGACTTTTGCCTGGGGTTTGTATTGTACTGACTACTTTTTCCTTACATGAACTTCAAAAAAACATCTTCCGCTGGCTGAGTTGCGAGTGAACGTCAGGATTAACCGTAAACCTGAAGTGCTCGTGATGGATTATGCTGCTTCAGAGCTTAACCATTTCCAGTTGTAAATGTCATAAGCAGGACTTTGTAGTCTATGCAGAACTTAATAGACTGCCAGTGTATCTTAAGTAAGACTAGCGTCATGTGCCTCTGGCTTTGTTTTCCTAGTAAAGAAAGCAATCTGANACTGAAACTCATGATGATAAGCCAGCATCTAGAGTTACACAACGGGACTTAGCTGCAGCTTTTGTTTTTACAGAACAGCCATCAAGCTCTCGTGTGTAAAGCGTTCCTCTGACTAATCTCCTTTATCCTATGATGAAACATTTCTATCCTGATTATGGGGGGCATGGTCTCTTCCCTGATGACCCTGCCTCCATCCACAGGGCACAAGGGCTCACTGAACGGTCTGATGAGGATGAAAATGATGTAAATCTGATGCTACAGCCTTCACGGTCACCAGACCTCAACCCAATTTTCTTTAGAAGAACAATTTTCATTCATTCAGTACAGTTCCAGGCTTGTAGACTCTACAGCAAGGTGCATGGAAGCTGTTCTGGTGGCTTGTAGTTGCCTACCAAATGTCTTTCCTTTCATTTGTCACCCATGTATATATACTGTACATACGCTATGCTGTACTTTTGAATGCTCTGTTTAAAAGCATGTGATCTGATGCTAATCATATGCTTTATTTTTTGCTCTTAGAGTTTTCCAAGAAAAAAAAATCATCCAATAAAGGGGTAATTGAAAGGGGTTGGTGTAGCAAAACAGAAAGACTGAGAAACAGTGCCACAGCCTCAACGTGAAGGAAGTGTAAGCATTCAGTCGGCTGGATTTTATTTCTGTCAAAGAAATCACATGATTAAATAAGCAATGGCGCAAATGTTGGCTGGAAAGTCGTCGTGAAGTGCAGCTTTGTTTTCCAATCCACCTAGAGCTCAAGCCGATGTCATGAGGAATATTTGGAACAAGTGCACCTTCAGGGCTTGTCCTTCAGGCCTGGTGTTTCCTCAGCTCTATCCAGGCGTGTCAAAGAGACGTCTATTCAGCTTTTGATCCTCTGCTCCAATGTGCTGCAAACAGACATGTGACTCGGGCCATGAAACCAATTGCATTCCAAATGGAGTAACATTAGAGAGTAAAACATCTCTGTAAATCCCTCGCTTTTTCTTCAAGGAAATTCAGCAATCACTTTAAAGCCTAAAATAAGTCTTTATACTGCAAGCACAGATCTTATCTCCTCACACGGGTGGGCGATACAACAACAATATCACATCACGATTGAATTCCACAATACGTGATCTATAACGTGATGTAAAGGTTTAAGAAAACTGATAAAGCCAGTTAATAATATTTAAGTTCTAAAAAAAGTTTTAACCTCCCTGGAGCTTTAAAATTTTATTTTTAATACGTCATTAATGTAAAAGAAAAAAGTTTGTTTTTGGAACGTGGGACAGGAAAAGGAAAAAAATGCACTGAGGTGTGAGAACTGTCAGGATAAATCATGATTTAAAAAAAATAAACTCTTAGATCGAAGTGGAAACGTCTTCATTATAGAATAATTAATTTAATGATATCATTATGAAACTGTAAATATAAAAGGATAAAATGCTTATCAATTTAAGTTCATGTTTATATTCCGTAAAATAAATAAATTCACAAAACAAATGGAATAACAAAATATATTTGTATTTTATATATTTTCACTGAAGACCTAAAATCAGTAAAATGTCTAGAAAATAGTCTGAAACATAATTATTATCTAATAAGAAATATGTTTTATAAAATAAAATTCTCTATGTTAACAACATGGTAAGACATTGCTGTTGGTGCTCTTTACTTTTTTAAAACAGTCGTTCGCTCACCAGCTTCACTATCTTCTCTAAAAAAAATAAAAAACACACACAGCTTGTCATGTAACAGCGAAACTGAAAAGCGTAAAGTCCTCTGTCCTGAGGGTCCTTTTTCTTTTTTTTTAGGGTCTTGATTTAAACAGTGCTTTAACACTAAAGGTTTGTTGTTGTTATTCAAGGTTGTTTCCCATGACTCCTCTTTGCATAAAGTACTCCGGGCATCATCATCATCATCATCATCATCTAATCTGTCATTTTTTTCTCTTTATAGTCATCAAAGTGCATTTTATTGGTCATTTTCACCTTAATGGGAGCTTTTAACCATTACAGAAGCTATGCTCTATACATTAGCAGACTGGTGTCCTTGGCAGAGGCTTTGCTAATTATTTACTTGATCTCTGGTGCTTTATGACAAATCGAGTGTGTTTCGTCAGAGAAAATTCTGAGAATTAACATCATTAATTCATAAACTTATAAATATATGCTGTACATACTGCCTGTCCTAATATTTATGAGATGTATATCACTTGCTGTAAACAACTAGAGTGACACTTATACTGCAGCTGCAAAGGCTGCCCACTGCTCCGGGTGTGTGTTCACTACTGTGTGTGTGTGTGTGTGTGTGCACTTGGATGGGTTAAATGCAGAGCACAAATTCCGAGCACGGGTCATGAGTATAAGTCACGTCACTTCACTTCACTTTGTTTTGGGTCTGTGCTCCTGTTCACTGGATATGAAATGATCATTTCTATGTTGTTAAAGTTAACACAAAGTGCATTTTTACATATCGGAGCTTTGTGTCATTTCTATCTGTGGTCTATTGCTATGGGCTGGATTTAGCTGTTTTTGTTATTTAAAGATCATCTTTAAACATTTCTCATGGTGAAGTAGGTTAAAGGATCAGATGTTAATCATTAATCCAGTTGTAGAGTTAATACACTGTTCAGCTTCTTCATCAGCCAAGCAAACAGCACGCTGTAACGTATGTTAATAACATACACAATGCAAAAATTGCTATCAAGACACCACAATATCCTGTCCTGAAGACTTAACGTTTTACCTCTGATGGTTACGAAGCACTGACACTGGAGACTCCTTCCATAAATGCTAAATAAATGTCACCTTTTTCACTACAGTTTCAATACATCAGCAGTGATATTTTTGTTCAATAACATGGGTGGTTTTGCTGTTTTAACATTCTTTGATCATGTCGAGCGTCCACCACACACACCATCCAAGTTCCTGTGTATATTGTTATTATATAAACCATAAGGTAGTAGAACCAACACATTCGTATATACCTGTGATTTGCAGCTGCGTTACTGTCAGAACACTGCTGTAAATAGCAATAAAAAATGGCCTGACACTATAATCACCCAACATTAAAAAAAAGGAACTTTATCATGTTGTTCATGTCTGAGTTTAGATCAGATATTTTGTCCATTACCAGCACCTCTAGTTAATACAGTGCAAATTCATGACTGAGGCATATTTTCATTTATTGTGACGCCTCATTTCAGTGCTCTCTCACCATGAAGTGAAGTGAAGTCAAGTGAAGTGACTCGTGGCCAAGTGTGGTGACCCATACTCGGAATTTGTGCTCTGCATTTAACCCATCCAAGTGAACACACACATCGTGAACACACACCCGGAGCAGTGGGCAGCCATTTTAGCTGCGGCGCCGGGGAGCAGTTGGGGGATCGGTGCCTTGCNCTCGAACCCACCACCTTCAGGTTCACCTTCGGGTTACAAGTCCGACTCTCAGACCATTAGGCCACGACTGCCCCGTCCATAGGTGCATAAATACATTGTTTACAGGAATACAGACATTTGTACAATCATATAATGTTTATTAGGCCACAGAAGCATAGTATATTCATGGAATGCACACAAATACTTGTATAAAACCTGATGCATTCCCATCATTGCTTGCTTACCTAATGTGTGCACCTGTTCCGAGTTCTTCTCTTGAGTTTGTCTTTATATACCTGTGTGTTCATTTGTCTCGTTGCATTCATCGTGGTACGTGTTTGGCTTAGTTTCCCTGTTGTTTGTTTACATTTATACTTCTGTGTTAAGACCCATGCCTGTGTTGCCTTTATGCCCATGATTACTCTGTCTGGCTGCACCTTGACCCCTGTAGGCTTCACGATTCCTGGATTTCCCTCAAAAATGAAGAACACCTCGAATTTACACAGTTGCATCCTGCTTTCTCTAACTGCATGTTAAATATAAAAAAAAAGGTAATTGGTCCAACAGATAAATAATTAACAAATCTCTGTTTGTCTGTCTATCTATCTATCTATCTATCTATCTATCTATCTATCTATCTATATATCTATCTATATCCATACATACAATAGAATACATGGAGAAAATAAGTCTTTTTAAGTAGTTTAGAAAAGATCTAATAAGCTTTTTATATTCATGTAATCCAGGTTTTCTTTATTTACTGTGTATCCTTACTATACATTTAGGATGTAGGATGAACCGAAACCCTCTTTTGTGATTTCTAACTGGTGTCTAAGGGGATGCAAACTTTTGCTCTCAGCTGTATAGAACTATTTAACTTAACAAATGTTTCAAAATGGTCTTTGTCTGTTAAATCTGAACTTTAAGAACCACAGAGAGTTCATTTAGTGAGATACAAAAATGATTTTAAAAGCAAAATGTAATAAAATTCTTTGTTTTTTTTGACTAAGCTTATATGTAGACCATACAGACCACAATCCAAAATTACATTAAGACAATTTAAACCCCTTAATGTGTGATAATTAAGGCTTTAGACTACAGGCTGCTTCCCAAACCGCACAGCAGCACACTAACGAGTGTGACAAAATATTATGCCAAAGTACTCACCACATGTACTTTGTGGTTTGGAATGCAGCCGGATCTCTCTCTCTCTCTCTCTCTCTCTCTCTCTCTCTCTCTCTCTCTCTCCTGTGTGTGTCTCTCTCTCTCTCTCTCTCTCTCTGTCTCTCTCTCTCTCTGTGTGTCTCTCTCTCTCTCTCTCTCTCTCTCTCTCCTGTGTGTGTGTGTGTCTCTCTCTCTCTCTGTCTCTCTCTCTCTCTGTGTGTGTCTCTCTCTCTCTCTCTCTCTCTCTCTCTCTCTCTCTCAGTTGATTTTCAGCACAAGAAAAGGAGGGGTTTGTTTATTTTAAAAGCAACATTTAGAACAGCACCCGACGGCTTCCATATCACCAGCAGCCCTTGAACTTTTATCCTTTCAGGTTTACCTCCAGGGACACGACTTTAATAAACCTATCAATAGACATTTAGAATATGTTTGGGAGGCGTTCACGCTACAAGTGGACTGTTTATCATTCAGAAAGTTAAAAAAAACAACTAACTTTGGTCAGAGAGACACGAGAATTAGAGAATTAGAGAACTTGCTGGTTTTTTCTTTCAGTACGCGACGTGTCTGCTTGTGGATTTATCCTCAGTGTAAAGGTAGGAAAAATCTGTTTTAAATCATATCTGTAACATGTCCATGTTCATCAACTTGGCAGTGTTGGCATTGTGAATGTTATTTCATGACAACATTTGTGGTCATAATTTGTTATTTATCACTGAACATACAGCACNTTCAGATAAAGACAGAATGAAGGCTGCTGGGTTTCGCTGCAGAAATAAGAAGCGAGTCGACAGTCGAAGTCTCCAGAGGAACTGCGGCTGCTTCTGCAAGATGCTCAGTAACACTTACAGCTCATTTCCTTATCAAACTGCACACACTGCACCTGAGACTGCTGGGTTTTTTTTAAAGCGAAGGATCATCACACCAAATATTGACTTTGTTTCATTTATTACTCTTTACTGCTCTTTATAGTATTTTTAATGTAGAAACATTTAATTTCATTATTTTTGAAGGAATCTTTGCTCTACAGCATTTCTTGGCAAGACTTTTGCACAGTACTGTATGTGAACTGTGAATATATTTTATTGGCTGAAAATATAAAGAGAGTTAAAAAGGTGTGTCTGACTTGACTCCCTCCCAGATGTCAAGATGCCCTTAAATCACACAACCACCAGACTTTGTAATTCCAAAGTTTTGAATTGTTTTATTTTTGTCCACCAAATTTCCAAACCTGTCTCTCCAACTTTGGCTCTATAATGCATATGTTGTTTTAGGTTGAAATGTTGGAATGACAAAAATTTGATTTAAAAATCTGTATGCACCCTTTTTTTTAATTACAATATGTGAAAAACATATACAAAAAGAACCTTTAACTATCCAAAGAACCATTTGAGCATGTAGAAACATACACTCTTAACAAATCCTACTTAATCCTACTTAGAACCTTCTTTCTGAAAGAGTAGCACTCTGTTGTAGAAATCGACATGAAACGCTTTAAGGGTTTCCTCAGAGGGACAAACTGAAGAACCCTATAGGGTGTTATATGGAGTCTTTTTTCTAAAAGCACATGGATCTACAGACAGATGGGCAGACATACACTCTTAGAAAAAAATTAAGTGTAAGACCCTACAAAGGTCAACAAACCCAATACCTCAGTGTTTCCCTTTCAGAGTTCTCCAAGAAGAACCCATTTAGGAAACTAAAGATTTGGAAGGTTTTTGAAAGGGAACGATTCTGCTGTATAGTCTTACATAAAGGCTTTAAGGGTTCTGCCATTATATAACCAAATGAATCACATCCATATGTGCACATCCACTGAGCATCAGATTTTAAAACCATGGGCATTAATATGGAGTTAGTCCCCTTTAACTGTTGGAAAAAATCATTTATATCACTCATTAAATGTATTCTTCATGCTATATAATACACTATGTGGCCCAAAGCAGTGGTAGCTCAGTGGTTAAGACGTTGGACTACTGATCAGAAGGGCACGAGTTCAATCCCCGGCACTGCCAAGCTGCCACTGCTGGGCCCTTGAGCAAGGCCCTTAACCCTCAACTGCTCAGTTATATAAATGAGGTAATTGTAAGTCGCTCTGGATAAGGGTGTCTGCCAAATGCCGTAAATGTAAATGTAAAAGTATGTGGACACCTGGCCATCACACCCATATGTGCTAGCTGAACATCCCAATCCAGATTTAGTTCCCTCTTTGCTGTTATAATGAGCTCCACTCTTCTGGGAAGCTTTCCACTAGATGTTGGAGCATGGCTGTGGGAATTTGTGTTCATTCAGCTACAAGAGCATTAGTGAGATCAGACGCTGATGTTGGGATGTGAGGAGGTCTGGGGTGCAGTCGGTGTTCCAGTTCATCCCAAAGGTGTTCAGTGGGGTCGAGGTCAGGGCTCTGTGCAGGACACTCGAGTTCTTCCACTCCAACCTTCACACACCATGTCTTCATGGAGCTAGCTTTGTGCACAGGGGCATCGTCATGCTGGAACAGGTTTGGGCCTCATATAGTTAAAGTCTAGAAGAGTTTCGCCAGTGGGACAAATTAAAGACCTTACAGTGAACCCTTTTTCCTGAGGGTGTATGTCTTACCACATGTCTGTCCATCCATGTGCTCTTAGAAAAAAAGGTTCTGTATAACACCATATAGGGCTCTTCAGTTTGTCCCTCTGAGGGAACCCTTAAAGATTTTATACAGAATTCTACAACAGAATACAAAGCCCTATTTAGTAAGGGTGTTTGTATCTTTGCTCTTAGAAAAAAAAAAGTTCTTTAGGTGTTCTTTGGATAGTTGAAGGTTCTTCACTTCCTAAAAAAATGCTTTTCGGTACTGTCAGTGATAGGAAAAAGCTTTGTTCTAGGATGTTTCAGCAATCACAAAAAGTTATGATGCAATACAGAAGGTCTCTAGCTAATGCTGTCTCAATATATTACAGTTTAAAGAGACAAACCACTGCTTCACCATGAACATCATGGAGCCCAGTCTGAATATCGACTACATGGACAATGTTACCCTCAATATGACATCCAGTGACATGAACATGACAGGCATCACCCAGATCATGATTCCTCAGGAACTGTTCCTGATGCTGGGCTTGATAAGCCTGGTGGAGAACATTTTGGTTATTGTAGCCATCATCAAAAACAGAAACCTGCATTCTCCAATGTACTATTTCATCTGCTGCCTCGCTGTGTCTGACATGCTGGTCAGCGTGAGCAACGTGGTGGAGACGATGTTCATGTTGCTCACGGACCACGGCCTTCTGAGTGTGACAGCGAGGATGCTGCGCCACCTGGACAACGTCATTGACATCATGATCTGCAGCTCCGTGGTGTCCTCGTTGTCCTTCCTGTGCACCATTGCAGCCGATCGCTACATCACCATCTTCTATGCCCTGCGCTACCACAGCATAATGACCACACAGCGGGCCGTCACCATCATCGTGATCATTTGGCTAACCAGCATCACCTCCAGCTCGCTGTTTATCATCTACCACACTGACAACGCAGTCATCGCCTGCCTCGTGACCTTCTTCGGCGTCACGCTGGTTTTCACAGCAGTGCTCTATCTGCACATGTTCATCCTGGCGCACGTGCACTCCAAACGCATCATGGCGCTCGATAAAAACCGGCGCCAGGCCACCAGCATGAAAGGTGCAATCACTCTGACCATCCTGTTGGGGGTTTTCATCATTTGCTGGGGTCCATTCTTCCTGCACCTGATCCTAATCCTGACGTGTCCAACAAACCCTTATTGCAAGTGTTACTTCAGTCATTTCAACCTTTTCTTAATCCTCATTATATGCAACTCTCTCATAGACCCTTTGATTTACGCGTATCGGAGTCAAGAACTGCGAAAGACACTTAAGGAGATTGTTTTGTGCTCTTGGTGCTTTGTTATGTAAGATTCATTAAGAGAAAATAGCAGACATAGTGTACAGTTTACGCCTGGAAAGGCCGTTTGACTGACAGACATTCGACTTCTAAATTTAATTACAGCCTTCATTATTTATCTATTTCAAGGACTAAAATAACACACATATGCAAACAGAACTGAAGTAAAAGGTCCATCTGTCCAGTGATTATGGCATAAAAATACTGAATGCTGTCTCACAATTCATCATCGGCTCTAATTAAATGTAATGAATCAGGTTGATTTTTAATCCAAGTAATCTGCAGGGACTTTTGATGATGTCCATCTATCACAATTCATTAAAATAAAAAAAATAAATAATTTATTATCCTTATCAAAGTCATCATCCTGACACTCCAGCTGGGAGATTTTCTTGGAGATGTATTTATTTATTCTGAATTTTATGTTGAGAAATCATTCTTAGGATACCCTTATAAACCATAACAATAGCCTCTTCACTTCAGTAACTACTGTATTTGGCTTGTATTCAGTGTAAAACTTTATTAAGCTGATGCTTGTCATGTTACTGGTGATTTTATGAACAAAAATATTATCATGTGATTTTGTACGAGGGAAGAATCTCTTATGAAGTGACTGAATTTTAAGGCAAGTTGCAAAATAAGTACTTACGAGTCTGAGACGGCTTGTTAATCTTTTTTTTTTTCAGTTTTTTTCTTAAAATCCTTTATTACATTAACAAAATATTAAAGGATTTTTCTCCAAAAAATTGTTCTGTTACAAACTTCATAAAAGCATTACATTGCTTTGAAAACGTTAAACTGGTACTCTCTCTCTCTCTCTCTCTCTCTCTCTCTCACACACACACACACACACACACACACACACACACACACACACACNTCTCTCTCTCTCTCTCTCTCTCTCTCTCTCTCTCTCACACACACACACACACACACACACACACACACACACACATAGCCAAATCATGCAGTCATGTGGTATGAAAAAATGTTTTGCCCTGTAAACACAAAATCTTTTTTTTTTTGGTATCAAATTAGCATCATTAACTTGGTGCTTGTTTTGAATGTTGTTTATAGCTTCTGCTGATAAATACGATTTGTGCTAATTCATCTGCGCGTTTGAAATATGAATTGTTCTTTTGTTGGACTTAATTAGACCCCATCACAAGATGATGCTGTGGGCAATATTATTAAGGCAGTAAATAGACTGTGGTCAGATGTATGCGATGTGAAGAATAAATGTTCAGCTGAATGTGAAGGGCACACATTAGAAAAGCGGAACTGTCCGTGTCACTAAATTAAAGAACCATAAATGTAAGATAATAGTGACAGCAGAGGCATAGTGTTAAATAATTTAGATTAATTTTACAAAAGGTCCTTGGTGTTACTGCACAGTGTGTACATTGTGTGTATAATAGAACGATATGTATGTACAATGAGGGGAAATCAGTAATCAGACACTTTTGCTTTTGTTATTTAATATACTTCCAGCGATTATATCCACTTCGGGTTTACATACATAATGTCTTTTGACTTTTTTAAGTATTTATAAATATGAACAAAAAATATGTATTTACAAGATTTGTTTAAATACCAAAATTGATAGGGAAAAAAATATTTGCAGTATGTTGAAATCAAGTGCTAGATGAGTGAAACATTTTCTTGTGCAAATCGCATCTGGTGTTGTCACTGGTTGGAAAGATTTCTCACGACAAGAAGCAATCATAGTGAAGGTGAAGGACCTTTCTAAAGCTCTCAGGGACAACATTATTAAGTACTCGAATGGAAAAAGCTTCAGATCCATAGCAACAGGATCCTTAGGAACAATACGCAGTGAACTGCACTGCATACAAAACTCCTCTGTCGAAATAGAAGCACGAAATGTGTGTCTAAAAGCATCGAGACAAATCCGAACTCTTATGGAACGATATATTATGGTCTGGTGAAACAACAATAGAACTCCAGCAGTAATTTAGCTTGTCATTTTGGTAGAAAGAAGGGTTTCTTGATGAACACCATACCCACAGTGAAGCACGGTGGTGGGAGCATCTTGATAGGGCTGCTTCTCTGCAAACGGTACTAGAGTGTTACACAACATCGAAGAAAACATGAACGGATCTACCAGGACATATTAGAGAAAAATCTCATCATCCAAGAAACTGAATCTGGTGAGAAGATGGACATTTAAACAAGACAAAAACCTGAAACATACAGCCATAAATAACTCAAAAATGTTTTCTAAAAAAGAAGGAGGATTATGGATTATTATTTATGGAGGATTATGAGATTGTCGGAATTCAAAGATGATTTGCCAAGAGAAGTGGGCCAAAATTAAACCACAATGCTGCACAAAGCTAATTATTTCTTACCATACACACATAACTTTCCTTCCACATAACTTTCTATTAATGTGCTTTGATACAGCACTTTGGGAACATCCAGCCTCTTTTGCGATTACCTTTTGAGGCTTTCCCTCCATATGGAGTGTGTCAGTGATGGTTTTCTGCACAACTGTCAGGTCAGCAGTCTTTCCCATGATTGTGATTCCTACTGAACCAGACTGNTGTAATGAGTCTATCTCGTATATTAGTTTCACCTTTTAAGTTGCATTACTGAAATAAATGAACTTTTGCACGATATTCAAATTTTTCGAGATTCACCTGTAATATGCTTGCTTGCTTTAAACCTTAGCATGCATTGGGACTTGAACAAACCATGGAAGGATGATTTTTACCCCCCAGTCTGCTTCTAGTGTTAATTTTAACTATATAGCATACAACTGCATATGCGTATGTTCGTCAACTTAATGATGAGTTGATTTCGCATGTTTCAGATGGCTTATCTTGTTGCAGGACACACCCACACGTTTAATATTTTACACGTTGAATATTTTCCTAATAATAATCCTATTTGTTTGTGGATAAAGTGTGAAATAGATGCATGTTTTCATTTTGTCCATCCTAATTCCATGAGGGTGTACAAACTTTCACACTCACCTGAAAAGAGTTTGAGTTTAATGACCTATTCCTCAAATTCTTAACATGCAGAAAATTGATGTTAATCTTGTAACTATTATTATATGATTATATAAAATACACATCTTAAACACTCCATTGTAAATTCAGTAAGTGTGTACGAGCCTTTCATTCGACCGCCTGTGGATGTGCAGGACCCCAGATTTTTAAAACGATTGGTAAATAAGCACTCTATTTTTAACTAGGTTTTGTTTCAGTCATTTATAGGCATCAGATAGAAGCTTCCTTCACATGACTGTGGCTCAGGGGCAGGAAAAGTCAGGCAAAGGCTCATTTTGCTCTTTCATGTGACCCTCATCAGTGCTTCTGGTACAAACTCAGGGTCACTCTATGGTTATAAATGAAAAAAATAATATCTACAAAACAACATCCTAAATATTACAGCTATTCGAGTCTAAGAGTAATGATTGCATTCCCATTGACCTGGAAAATAAGTTTGCATCCCCACTGACATGCGGCTTAAGTTATATGAGGGTAAGAATCAACGGGAATCACATGACTTACAATAGAAAATCTCACAGAGGAGATTTCATTCAGAAATACAGGAAACACAGACATGAAGACATGATCAAAAAGGAAAAAAGAAAAGGAAAGAAAAAAAAAGAAACATGAAAGAAAAGTGATTTTTGAAAAATGCAACAGGTTTTGGAAATACAAACATTTGAAATTTATATTTTTTACATTAAAACACATATTCTGACTATTTTTAGTATTTGTGATAATGAAGGAACATCTCTAAAACAACTCATGCTAAATATTTCTAAGTAAGGTTGTATACTTTTGCAGGCATCTGTAGATCTGGTAAGATGATATTTCAGACTCATACCAAAATCACATGACGTTTAAGTTCAAGTTTTAGACTGAAGAAACCAACTGACCGATATGAAATATATACTGTGCTTTCTTCATTGTATACTTTTAAGGGATACAAGTTACAGTGTAAAAGTGATATTTTATTACTATTCCTATTACATTTATTCTTAGTACATCTTGATCCCTGCTGTGTGCCACTCTACTGTAATCTGCCAGAGCAGTCATATGACCCTCCTTCCTGTGGAATGCAGTAATGAATGACCGTAAGTTCCTCCCTGACTCACGTAACGTTCTGTCTGTAATGCATTCCCACATTTCTGAAACACAAAAAAGTGTTATTGCAGAAGACTCAGATACACAATGCTATAAAACACTTTCTCGGTTTCATGAGACTGTATGGAAAAGATCACCGTTCTTTCTAAAAAGGTTTCATCTAGATCCCTAAACGATTATTTGGTTTAATGGTTCCAGATGGTTCCTTGATCGTACAGCTGTAGAACAACTTTGAAAAGAAAGTGTTCGCTATCCAAATAACTTTAAATCAAAAACAAGTTTAGGCTAAAAGACTGGCTAACATTAACTAAAAATTAGATACTTCATGGTATGTTTTAGAGGATCTAGGCTCAAAGCTTCTATGCAGAACTCTAAAACCATGTAGATCACTATTTTCCAGACGCTACGAACCCTTACCTATGCAATGAACTCTTAGAGAACACTGAAAGAACCCTTTTTTGTAAGAGGACATCTATCAACTGGGTAAAAGTGATTGGTAATTATTCTAAATACATAGTATGTGTCATTTAAAAAGTAAAGCTAAACTGTGTTGGTACTTTGTACACTCTAAAGCGCTCTTTAAGGATTTGTCAGAGGCTCATTGCACAACTAAGGATTCTTGGCGTCATGATGGGGATTTATTTGGAACTCTTTCGCCAGAGGAGCAACCAAAGGACCCATAAGGCTTCTGAATATTGTAAACTCACACATAGTATTTAACATTTTACATCTACCTGAACATATATTGGTAGGAGAATGTTGGACATGGAGCTGCCAGGCAGGAGGCGAAGAGGAAGGCCAAAGAGGAGGTATATNGTGATGATTCGCTGTGGAGACCCCTGAAGGGAAAAGCCCAAAGAAGAAGAAGAAGAAGAAGAAGAAGAAGAAGAAGACATCTATCTGAACAACGCATCAGTATCTCAACATTTACTCCTCTTCAACGTGCACATTTATGCCAGATTATATTCTTTTTTTTTTCTACTCATTATCTTTCACTCTCTAGACTTGTATTGTATTCTTTCATTTTTTTTCTCCCATGTATTTGTTCCTGTTTTGCTCTTATTATATAGATTTTTTTAATTTGTCGATGAGCACATATCATCATGCACAGCAGTCGGTCAGTGAAACAAACAGCTCTGTTCTTACAGGATGTTTTAATGTCTCCCAAATGTTTCTGTTCAGATCGTGGATTAAACGTTTCGACCTGTATAGCTGATTAGGGTTTAATTTCTGTTAATGATACAGAACGTCATCTTTGATTTGAACTATTCGGCTGTCCCCAACATCAGTGTGATGAAAGTCGATCAGGTTGTCATGCTTTATATTGTGTTTTAGCTCTGAGAATAAGGAGCTCTGACACACACTGGCCACTAGAGCATACTGTAGTCCATTTTATCTTGTTCAGGTCCTTTGACACTGATATGAACACATAAGCTCTTTTTTTTTAATTTATAAGTTTTTATTTCTGGTTCTGTCCTCCACAAGTTGTACTTCTCTGTAGTCCATTTGCATTAGTTTGTTCACACTCTTGTAAATTCAAAACAAGCACATACAATGAAGTATGGCATTGTACAGGATTTGATTTATTGCATCCATAGGATTGTAGAAGCTGTAGGTTTATAGCGTATCATAAATCAAGAACAGAAATCAGTGAAAAACATGGGAACTTATATGACAGTTGAATTCTCGATTCTGATTGGTCAGAAAGTGTTGATTCACTTTCTATAACAGCAGCTGCTTTTCTATATTACAGCTCAATGAACACATCATTTACAGGGACTTGTATAGTAGATATAATGGATTAAAAATGTGTATAATTATTGGTGAAATTAGCTGTAATTATGCTTTAGGGCTGCTTTTCTTCAGCCAGACCTGGAGCTTTTATCAATGAATAGATCTTTCGTTGAAAGGCCATTAGAGTACTCCTTTAGATGTATACAGTGCTTGGATCTTCTGCTAATGATCACATGTTAAAATGTTTCTTCTGTTCATTAACCTTAAAAACTTCAAGTTAACCTTTTAATGTTAAACCGTAACTGAATCTCACAGCACTGCAGGCAGGGGGCAATAGCACACTTTCAGTTACACAGCTCTCTGCAAAATATTGCATAGAAGAGAATATATCCCTTACAGAAAAGTCTCTGTCCCTAGGTCTTATTCGATCTGTCTTCAAAACTGCAGCAGTTATTGCAATCCTTCAAAACCTGGCCTTGACCCGAACAACCTTATCAACTACCGTCCCATCTCCAAACTTCCCTTCCTGTCTAAAGCTCTCGGATGCATTGATACTACTCAACGCCACTCTTCCCTCCATTCTAATGAACTTTTTGAACCGCTCTCTGATCTGGATTTCACATGTGAATTTTACTCGTGGTTTTTAGCCACTTCACATAGGGACTTTTTTTTTTTTTTCAAAATTTATCTATTTTCACTTTTTCTTTATGTCATTTTCTCACATGATTTTTTCCACATGTCATTTTCTCACAGTTTATTTTCACCTGCTCACCTTCACTCTTTCACTATTTCACATGAGGACATGGATGATATTTTTTCATAAGGGGTTCATTTTCTCCGAATTTTCTCTAAATGGGTGGATCCTCGCCTTCTGGTGTCTTTGTGCAGCACCATCTGTCCATGAGGAGGCTTAAAATGATCAGCCCAATTAGGCACTCAGCTGCGTTTGTCCTCCAGGTCAAGAAATCAATACACCACTGCTTTAGCCAGGAGTCATGAGTGCACAAAATTGCCAGAGTGTTTCCCTTAGAGGAAAATACAATAGCTGCTGTGTGTCTTCTTGCGTCTTTCTATTGCATTTAAAGACTCCGATATCAGATCCTTGTGAAAACTGCTTTTTGGTGTGGGCGTGGCCAGAGTGAGTCAGGGATTTTTCCTTCCTTCCTTCCTTTTTGTACCATAGCCATGTTGATTTGATTCTCCATTACAGTACTTCTACTGACCGTTCACCCCCCCACCCACACCACCCCCACCCCCATCCCCATCCCCATCCCCAGCCTGCATAAGGGTGTTTTTACAATGATGGGCCAGGACTAGTAAAACGTAATGAGATGAGGCCTTGGGAATTCAACATGCACTGAACAAAGAGCAGGAAGCTGATGTAGAGGAAATGAAGTTTTTTTTTTTTAATGAGAACACAGCGTATGCTTAATGATGCTGTCTCAGCACTGACTGACAAATGGCAAAATAATAGATTATAAAACAGATTTTGATAAAAGCATAACTTGTTTTTATAAATGTGTTTAACATATATATATAGTTGGTAATTAATAAAACAGCTATCATTAAGCTTTTCATTATTATTATTATTATTATTATTATTATTATTATTATTATTATTAGGTTCACAGCTATAACGTCTCACAGCTCCAGGGTCCTTGCTTTGATGTGTTACTCTCTCTGTGGAGTTTCACATGTTCTCCCTGTTTCTCCTGGTTTCCTCCAGGTTCTCCGGTTTCCTCTCACCTTCCAAAAGCAGGCTGGTGGGTGGATTGGGTATGCTTAACTGACCCTAAGTGTGAGTGTGTGTGTGTGTGTGTGTGTGTGTGTGTGTGTGTGTGTGTGTGTGTGTGTGTGTGGTGTCCTGCAATGGCCTGGTATCCCATCCAGGGTGTATTCTGGCTCACACCCAGTGTTTCCGGGATAGGCTCATGAAGATCTCTTGCCATCAACTGGAACTGAAGATGCATCATCATCATCATCATCATCATCATCATCATTATTATTATTATTATTATTAGTAGTAGTAGTATAACTGCATGGCCTGTACAATCTTTCAAAATAAAACATTATTTCCTAAATCCAGCTCAGTAGCAGATGCAGAAATGCTTTGATGCATGTTGTAGACCTGAGACAACAGCATCACATCCACCGGAACAAATCTGATCATCATACACCGGAACTAATCACAGATCAGACTCCTGCTGCCTATAAAAGCAAATTATTATATATCCTATATTATATCCTTTTAACTTCCTGTCTTTGTGCACTGTAGGTTTTTCTCTGAAACTTTTTGCCCCTTTAGTACCAATTAACTATTGTTTGTAACGCAGTGGTGCTGATGCTGCTGCCTCGCCCCGGCTGCAGCCGGTCGGTTTCTCCGCAGCCTCTGATTGGCCAGCGCCTGCCTGGGCTCTGTGACGTCACCGGCCATGTGTTAAATCAGCATCTTTCTGAGCGCAGGATAAAAAAAAAAAAAAGCTGCGTCTGCGCTATAAAAGGCCGGTCCGCGCTCTCCGAGTCTTCCGCCGGCAACTTGCAGGAGGAGACAGAGAACAGCACACACACATTCACACACACACATTCACACACACACACCCTGAGGATGAGAGAGATTGTCCACATTCAAGCCGGTCAGTGCGGCAACCAGATCGGAGCCAAGGTAATAACGCTTTCATCATTGTTCATGTTCAAAATAATAATAATAATAATAATAATAATAATAATAATGCAGTGTAATAGCATTTTGCGGGAAAGGGGTGCAGTATGTAGGACATCATTATGGTGATACAGATCTTGTCCTTGTCTCAGAGTGTGGGTCGCAATGACTTGACAAGAAAGATGGGACCACACCCATGTGATTATAGCTGCTCTTTCAAAGCGTCACGCAAACACACGCATTTCAATCTGCACAACTTTAAAGTCGCAGAGTCACAAACCTGGAGAGCGCAACAGCTGGCAAACGCGAAATTCAGCATAAATGTACTCCTAAGCAAAGACATTAGCCTAATTATGAGACAAGAATGAGACATTCAGTTGTGTCTGTTAATAACGGGGAAAGAAATGTATCTGGAGCTGTAATGAAGCCGCGCTGTCCTTTTGTCGCATGACTCGGCGCGAACAAAGGCGCAGGTTCATTTCTTTGCTGCGCCACCAGCCAGCGGTGTAGATGCCTGATTTCATTTATGGTCTTATAAATCAATCAGAGGACGATGTGGTCAGCATTTCTGAGATTTTTAAACATGTCATATCTAGCATATGAGCAGGAAAATGCACAATGAGTGTCCCTGTAAAACTGCACACGTCTTCCTTCCTCTTTCCTTTGAGAAGTTTTTAGACATAATCCACATTCCAGTGATTGCTTTGTCATGGTTCTAAAGCTTACCCAGATGCTCTTTTAGTTTCTGCCTAATGATGAGGTAAGCTGAAAGAAAGCACATTATGCAGAAATAATGAAATGCATTAGAAATATTACGTCACTCCTGCTTTGCCTCAGCTCCGAGAATTTCTGCACTGCTGTCTGCAGATGTGAGGCAGATTGAATCTTCAGGACATCACTCATCATCCCAGATCAATGCAAAACATCTTGAGTAGATCTAACACCACGTGCCGTGTTACAGCCTAACAGGTCTATAGTTTGGCATCTGATCCCGGGTCAGAATAATACCAAAGATGACTGATGCTGCAAATCATCATGACTGTTTCATTGCATCACCACTATGGACTTGTCTCACTTAATTCACTCAATAGCAGAGAGCAGGGAGGATATCTTGTGTCACGGTGCATATGCCAGGGCCTTCTGTCGGAGGGGCTTTGTCGGGGGATGGAAAGGGGAGGGGGGGGCGTCTGACATAATGCAGTGATCTCATGCTGTCTGCAGCAGGGTACCCTGGCTCAACACAACACACATCTGCCCATTCATTACTTCCCTTTATGAGTGAGAGCTGCATCAGTTTTCCACACACACTCTAATTAGGATCGGGGGTGGTAAAGTGGTTACCTCACAGCACTTTCTTTCATTGCTGCTGTTTTTTTTTTTTTTTTGGGGATTTTTTCTTTGGTCTACGGCACATTAAAGCAACGTCTCCGTCCTATTTTAGAACAAACGCTTGATTTTCTTTCCCTGCGTTACTAATGGAGACCTCTCTTTGTCTCTCTTTTTCAACAAATGAGCACATGCTACATTTAAGAAGCAAAGCCCATCCATTTGGGGATGGCTAATTACCCATTTAGATGGCAGGTCACATCTGTGTTGGACAGAACGGATAATTAGAGTAAGAGACTGAGGGAGACAGGAAGTGCCGGGGCTGTGGAGACAGAGGTGGAGATGAAGGAGCCATGGCCCAACAGACAAAAGCATCACATGGGGCCTGGGTGCCAAACATATACAGAGTCTTTTGAGTTGATATAGTCTAATAAGATTCTTACAATACCATAATATTGACTTAAGGATGGTCTGATGTGAAGAAGAGTTCCTGTTACCACTCTAAAGTTATTTCCCTATAACAACGACACAAAATGTTTTATTATTCTTATACCACAGCAATCTGCCAACACTTATAACAACTCTTATTAATTAAAGAACAACACACTGAACTCTTTATAGTTATATTTAATAGTGTGGAACGTTCACTAAACAAGTTCCTGTTGTCACTAAGCTATAAACAGTCACCTCACCAGCTTCTTTTTTCCTCTCTCCTGAACTGAGTAAGACAGTAAATATAGTTTGTTTCGTTACCAAGAAACAGCAAAACATGAATATCTCTGTCCTGAAAACTTTCCTGTTAAAGTTACTTAAACTAAAGTTGCTTGAAGTTACAGCTAAATGAAAGCATCCTCACAGAAAACCTATCAAACCATATCAACAATTACACACTTTCTTATCCATGTATGTGGAGCATCTGCCATATAAGTCCCTGTATAGGTTGTTGCTACAGAAACATTAAAAATATTGTATGCTAATTACAATTAAAAACGAGCACATTAAAATAAAGCAGAGCTGCTGTTATAGGAAATGATCAACACCTTCTGACCAATCAGATTTGAGAATTCGGCAGCGCTGTGATATAAAAGAGGTTTCTTTGTTTTCTGTTACAGTTTTCTTTCTATTTCTTTCACACACACACACACACACACACACACACACACACACACACACACACACACACACACACACACACACACACAGAGTAATGGGGACGACATTAACACAGTGTGCCCTCAATACCCTTGGCACGCTTTGCACTGCAGCTCAATGTGTACATGGCTTAGTCTTTTTGTTCCCAATTTTTGGAGAAAAGCAGCTTGAAAGCCAAGTCCAAAGGTGATTTATCAAACAATTTCTGCATTGTTGTTCCCATAGTATGCTTGCTGTGGTTCTTAGCTCTCAGCAAAAAAAAGGCACAATTACGTCACCACTCTAACAAGAATAGTATATCCAGGTCAAAGCCCAAATCCCAGAAACAGTCTGGAATAGAGATCTTTTTCTTTTCTTTTTTTTTCGCTTACAAGCTCAAAGCACAAGTCTGTTTCTTTTAAGAGTCCAGTCACATGATTCTGAGCACACATAATGCACCAGTAAAGAAGTGAGTTGTCTATTTTTTTCTAAAAGCTGCTAAGTCATGCTCCTCTGATTACACGCGTTTCTAAAGAATGCTAACGCCTGAATGCCACACTGCAAAGATTATACAATCTTAGTCGATTGAAAATGTGAGAGAAGAGGGAAAAAAAATCATGTATATGATGAAAATAATCAACGATGGGGTGGTGTGGTGCACACACACACACACACACACACACACACACACACACTACTGGAGTTGAGTCATAAATACTGACCATGTTTAATGTTTAATATTTACGACTTTAAGCCATGACTCAGATGGATCAGCGAGGTTAAGACACAGCAAGGTATCTGGAATGATAAGCCTCATGAAACCTTATAAAAATTATTGTTTTGCGATCACTGGAAATGGCAAATAAGCACATTTTTCCTGCCAGTTTTCAGCAATGTTCTCCATCTCCCTTTTTCTCTGTGCTGGATTGGTGCCATCAGACGTCCCCCGTGGATTGCTGTGTTCCTCTCAGCAGTACATCACTAGCCTCTCCTGTTACAGTTCTTTCTAGAAGATCAATCTCCCTGGCTCTAACAGCTGCTTCAGGAGAATCGAATTAGTCCAGACCAAATGGACAAATGCTGCTACTAATATGCTTAATATTCACAAACCTAGCTATGATGGGATCTCTGTGATTTTTGAATAGTGATTTACAGAAAACACACTGGAATCAGGTAAAATGAGCATTTCGGATCATTGTGCCGTGTTTTTGTTCTCTACAGTTCTGGGAGGTGATCAGTGATGAACATGGCATCGACCCCACGGGAAACTACGTGGGTGACTCAGACCTCCAGCTGGAGAGGATCAGCGTTTACTACAATGAAGCTTCCTGTGAGTCAAAATGAGCTCTCAAGAACACTAGACAGAAACCTTCCAGTGCAGGAACTTACTCACCATAGATAATATTCTGATTAATAATCAGGAGAGGTGATCACTGTGTGATTTCTTGGGAATACTGTAGTGAAGATTTCCAACAAAGCTGAAAGAAAAGCTGGAAATATGCTGCTAAATTCATACACAATAGAATATAATTGTAATTAAATAACAAATTTTGAACGAGTGATTGTAATATGGTTGGATTGTGCTAATTCTCAATTCAACCAAGTCATAAGAAAATGTATGAACGCTGACTCCATCCCAAACCCTCACTTTTTATCCACTGTATCCTTTCATGTAACTTGAGCTTTTATTTTACTTGAATTTCCTGTACCAAGGTAACATCACTTCCTTTTTAAAGTAAGTAGCTTGTAAGTAGTTCAACTGTTTTATCAAGAAAGCAGCATAAGTAGCAGACTATCACAAAAAGCTATTGTTTGACTATCACAAAAAGCTACATGTTGTTTTGCTAGCCTGCACAATATGAAAGGAATAATACATTTGGGGACATGCTCTTATAGGAAAATGATCAATGACGGGCTGCTGTGATGCTGACGTGATCCATTTATAGTTGCATTAAATGAAAGCAAGTTAGTTCCTGTAATCACATCTAGCTCTCTTGACGTTACTAATCCAAAAAACGGAGCTTGTTACACAAAATCTTCATCTTCTTGACTGCCTTTATTTCTAAAAATGTCGAAGGTTAATGAAACCCATGCCCTGAAAAACCCAAATATTGGGCTAAAATCGAGGTGTCTGACAATGGCTTTAATCTGGTTTAAGGTATTGTAGTGTGCTGTTTACATTACCACTTGAATGATTTGAGAATTGATACAAACAGATGTCAGATATCAGATTATTATTGTGGATTGTTTAATTAATCATCATTTGTTTGATTTCCTTCCAGCCTCCAAATATGTTCCCAGAGCCATCCTGGTGGATCTGGAGCCAGGCACAATGGACAGTGTACGATCTGGAGCCTTTGGCCATCTCTTCAGACCTGATAACTTCATTTTTGGTTTGTAAATAACACAATAACACGACCCTGTCTCTGTCCCAAGGGCTTAAGCAGCTACAGTTACATGACCAGGCCTTTTCAGCTTTTCAGATATAGTGAAGTGTTTATAAAATTAAAATGAGCAAATGTAGCAGAATGAAAAATAGCATCTTCTGACCTCTTTTATAAGTAGCTAATAGCCTTTTCTTTTAATCTCCATCTCACTTAAGTATCTAGAGCAGATTGTAATTCTGTTCAGCTGATCATCTGATTAGAGAGCCTACAGTTATATAGCTAGATAGCTAGCTAGGTTAATTGTAACTGTATTTAGCAACAGGCTGTTGGCCAAACACTAACAGTTATCTATTGAATTTAATAAAAAAATATTCTGTGTGAAGACACGGCTCATATAGTTAGTAGTACAGTAGTACTTAATCAGTGATTTGTTTTCAGGTCAGAGTGGTGCAGGGAACAACTGGGCTAAAGGCCACTACACAGAAGGAGCAGAGCTAGTGGACTCCGTCCTGGACGTGGTGCGGAAGGAATGCGAGAACTGCGACTGCCTCCAGGGCTTCCAGCTCACCCATTCACTCGGAGGAGGCACGGGCTCTGGCATGGGCACACTGCTGATCAGCAAAGTGAGAGAGGAATATCCCGACCGCATCATGAACACCTTCAGTGTGGTCCCTTCCCCTAAAGTGTCCGACACAGTGGTGGAGCCCTACAACGCCACGCTGTCCATCCACCAGCTGGTTGAGAACACAGATGAGACATACTGCATTGATAACGAAGCCCTATACGACATCTGCTTCCGCACACTCAAGCTGGCCACACCTACTTACGGTGACCTCAACCACCTGGTC
Organism: Pangasius macronema; assembly: GCA_037577455.1. Classification (NCBI taxonomy): domain Eukaryota; kingdom Metazoa; phylum Chordata; class Actinopteri; order Siluriformes; family Pangasiidae; genus Pangasius; species Pangasius macronema. Next base: position 24,897,417 of record CM074950.1, read on the forward strand.
TCGGCTACCATGAGCGGGGTCACGACCTCTCTGCGCTTTCCAGGCCAGCTGAACGCTGACCTGCGCAAGCTGGCTGTCAACATGGTACCCTTCCCTCGCCTGCACTTCTTCATGCCTGGATTCGCTCCTTTGACAGCACGTGGCAGCCAACAGTATCGTGCTCTTACTGTCCCTGAGCTCACACAGCAGATGTTTGATGCCAAAAACATGATGGCCGCTTGCGATCCACGTCACGGCCGCTATCTCACCGTGGCCACCGTCTTCCGAGGCCGCATGTCCATGAAGGAAGTGGATGAGCAGATGCTGGCCATCCAGAGCAAGAACAGCAGCTATTTTGTTGAATGGATCCCCAACAATGTGAAGGTTGCTGTGTGCGACATTCCACCCAGGGGGCTCAAGATGTCCTCCACCTTCATCGGCAACAGCACGGCCATCCAGGAGCTGTTCAAGCGCATCTCCGAGCAGTTCACGGCCATGTTCAGGCGTAAGGCTTTCTTGCATTGGTACACTGGTGAAGGCATGGATGAGATGGAGTTCACTGAGGCTGAAAGCAACATGAACGACCTGGTGTCTGAGTACCAGCAGTACCAGGATGCCACGGCTGAGGAAGAAGGAGAGATGTATGAGGATGACGAGGAGGAGTCAGAGGCCCAGGTTCAAAAGTAAACACTCACGAAGTAGCCATTATAGTATACAACAACCCTTCTCTAATACCGACCTCTTATCACGCTGCCGGCAAAAATATCTTAATCTTTCACTTCTCTTACAGGTAGATTAAACTTCATGTTAACCATTTGTGCCAGTTACAGCAGAACTTCTGTACTTTACTGTGCCATAACAGCTTCTTGATGGTACTGTATTTGTTGTATAGTGTTGTTCACTGACCAATCCTAAATAAACCAGTGTTCCAAATGGACCTCATGAGTGCAGTTGGCTGTGAAATCTTTCCAAGTAACACCCTGGTATTACATTCACAGAAGTCAGAAGTCTATGGTGAGTCTATGATAACACAGTCTTTAACACAGTATGGACGACCTAGATGCTGTTTAAAAATAACGCCCGTCCCTGAAGGTCAAAACGCACCTCAGGCAAAGCGTAAAAATGGAGAACAGTGTAAAAAGTGAACACATTCTCCAGAGATCCCTTCCACTCTCTCTCTTTTCGGCACTGACAAAGTGGACCCAGTTAGAAAGATCACATGCTGACACCAATGCAGTTTTCCTGCTGCCTACGAAGTAGATGCACAAACAGAGCAGGCTTTGATAAGCACACTGAAACCATTCTGAAAAGCTTTGGAGATGCAGTGTCCTTTACTAATGGCTTTAATGCCTGCAGCTTAGATGCT
>CM074950.1:24901884-24913411 GCA_037577455.1 Pangasius macronema
ACACTGAAACCATTCTGAAAAGCTTTGGAGATGCAGTGTCCTTTACTAATGGCTTTAATGCCTGCAGCTTAGATGCTGGTTTCCTGTTATGGGGCTGGAAAGGTGCAGCTCGGACAACACAATGACAGAAAAAAACACAGCACTGCTCACAAATGATCAGTCTTTTAGCAAATTATCAGTGAGTCTTTAAGCAAGCTATCAGTTACCTCAGAGTCTTAGGATGCTAAGAGGTAATTACATCTGCAGCACAAACATTGTTTCACGATCCCATTACTGAGCCATTTCCGATAATAAAGAAAAAATGGTTGTTACATAATTTAGGAACGCCTAAATGGCATGTTAGTTGGAGGAACAGATCAATGCAAGCCAAGTCCCCTGAGACACAACGGGACACGTAATGACTCAGTTTTACACAATTTTACATATACCGTCTAGCTGGTAAGACTTTACTGATAAATATAAATATGTATAAATATAAATAAGTGTTTTTTTAAGTGAATTAATGTAACGTGAACATTTTCCAAATCATACCTACATATGCATCAGAACCCCCATGCACAACAGTCTCCACAGTCTCAGAGGCCTCACAGAATAGTGCAAAAAAAAAAAAACACACACACACACACACACACACACACACACACACACACACACACACACACACACACATCATCATCATCCAATGAGCAGCAGCCCAAGCTGACAGGAAGGCCACGGCAACCCAAACAACCACCCTCCATAACCGTGGTGAGCAGAAAAGGATTTCAAAATGCACGACACCCTGAACCCTAAAGCAGAAGACCACAGCAGTCCCTATACACACTAGCAAAGAACAGGAAGTCTGGATAGCTGAAGACCGGAAAAACTTAAATTACTGTATATTAAATTAAGTGATATTATTGCTGAACACAGTTTATATTATTATCCATACACCCAGAATATAAAAATGTCTATCTCGTGTAAAACTGCAGAATCTAAATCACTATATTAAATTATATGACCATCTACCATCATTTAATTGTTAATATTATCTTTACAAATATATAGAGAAAAAAAACTCACTCATTCTTTTAGTAAGCACTTTATCCTGGTCAGGACTGGAGCCTATCTGAAGCCTTGAGGCAGGAATACACTCTGGATGGGAAGGAGCCCATTGTAGGTCACCATGTACACACACACACACACACACACACACACACACACACACACACACATACACACACACACACATTCACAACTAGAGGCAGTTTATCTTAGCCAATCCACCTGCTGCCATGTTTTCAGGAGGTGGGACGAAACCCACATGAACATGGACAGAACGTCTACTGAGACAATAACCTGAGCTCAGGATCGAACCAGGGACAATGGAGCTGTGAGGCAGCAGTGTTACTCACTGCACAAAACAAGCTTATGACAAAACAGAAAAACAAAAACAAGATGCATATAAGCTGTCATGTGGATTTTTGCTCTTTCTGCAATTTCAGTGAAAACATTGACCCCTTGATGTCCCCTTATCCTTCTCTCTCAACTAACTCCGCCCCTGCTGTTGAAACTAATTTCCTCTAAGTGTGAATGTGTGTGTGCATGGTACCCTGAGATGGACTGGCATCCCATCACATCCATACTCATCTCACGCCCAGTGCTGCATGGATAGACTCCGGATCCACAGTGACCATGACCAGGATAAAGCGCTTCCTGAAAATGAATGAATGAATTATTGTAACGGACATTATTATTATTATTATTATTATTATTATTATTATTATTATTACTTTGCCAGTTGTAGTGTAACACTCTCTCGTGTACTGTTGCTTAAATAAGACAGTCGCCAGAGGGCGCTAAATACAAACCTCACCACAACATACAGTATATACATAAACACACACACACACACACACACACACACACACACACACACACACACACACACACACACTAATAACTGTACTTCTTGTTGCCAGGTGTGCATTTATCCTGATTATTTGGACTTCTCTTATTTGCTTTTTAATCTGAAAAGAAAAAAAAATCTGCATATTAAAGCATGAACTATTCACTGGCCTTCTGAGTGATGTCTCCTCTCATAATCATCTCCTAATCCCATTTTTAACAATAGCTGTGTATGTTATTAAAGTATGTTATATATAAATATATAAATTGGTTTATTCAGCATAACTATTCTTCATATATGACTATTCATATGTGTCTGTATTAACATCATAATCTGCAGACTGTTTCAGGAACAAATGAAATTAAAAATGCCGTTAAACGGTTTGTGTGACTGATGAGTCAAGCTGTCAATTTGACTCAGTATATTGACGTATTTCCTTTAAAAACAGGAAGTCATGGAGGGTGTGTGTGTGTGTGTGTGTGTGTGTGTGGGGGGGGGGGGGGGTTTGACTGATTTGCACAATGACCAATAATATTCGAGATATGCGACACATCCTGCCGAATCTACTCAAACTCGACTCTGGTCAAACTCAGCTTGGCTGGGCAAACTGGCCATGAGGCCATGAGTATAAATAGAGCATGTTCTCACTGTGTATCATTTCTCACTGACAATTTGCCCATCGTGATTTTGTCATGTTTGGCGTCCTGGAGCATAGACTTTCGGACACTGTGACTCGGAATGGCACCGGGCTGTGGGGCTTTTGTTACTCACCCGCAGCAGTGAGAGACTTATGTTTAAGATGAGAAGTAAAACTGTATCAAGAAACAAACTTTTTGGACAACTCCATCACTCACACACATAAAATATATTATTGTGCCTTTATATGCCCAAATGCTTGGCAGCCATTTCACACACACCCCAAAATGTACATTAAACTGCCCAGTGCAGCACACAATGGTCGAATACACACACACACACACACACACACACACACACACACACACACACACACACACACACACACACACAACTTTACTTTTGTTTGGAAGGAGACTAACATGCAGGAAGCTGCACAACCACAACTACACAATCAACCACAACTACATAGTTGAATGTTTGAGCCTATCTCGCAGCTACTGTAGAGCGATTCGTCCCACTCAGTTTGATTTCAGGGGCGGGACAAATGTGTGCTAGAGAGCATTTGATTGGACGCAAATTGGATGAGTACAGGATGAATCATTACATTTTTTTCACAGTTTTCTCAGAAACTATAAACTATTAATTTGAAACATGTTGTCATTATGTGTGTGTGTGTGTGTGTGTGTGTGTGTGTGTGTGTGTGTGTGTGTTAATACAGTACTGTGCAAAAGTCTTACGGACCTTATTTTTTTTAAGTACAAACTTTGTTATAGATTTTTATTTTATGACTTCTACATTATTGATTCAGTACAAAAACATTTATTTTCATTATTTTTGTAGGCATCTTTGCTCTACAGCATTTCTTTGCATACATACATATATAATTTTATTTCTGGTTTGTTTTTTCCTTTCTCTGTTTCTCCTTTCAGACAGACCTGGCAACCCTGACTCAGCTAGGATTGACAGGGATGATGTTTTTTTGGTCGGTGGACGCAGGAACTGTCATCTCTGTACAAAGATGGAAGTCAAACACTAATTCATTTTGATAACTATTTCCAGGATGAATGATATCTTTGAATAACATGCTGGCGCTAAATCAATATGAGGTAAGATTTGGAGCAGACGAGTCTGCTAATTAGCCACTGAAGCTAGCTAGCTAGCAAGCTGTATAGCTAACACTGAAGGGTGGTAGAGTGTAATTTCTGTTAAATGCTGCATTTCAGCAGTGTTTCTGTTTTACTGTTGCTGTTATTACTGACTTCAAGCTTGAGTTAGCAAATGTTAGCTAGCATAGCTATAAGCTATAGCTGTTTACATCTAATGACAAGCAAAATGAACCTGATTCATAGAGACGTGTATATTTAAAAAATGTTTAATATATAGACGTTAGACTTGATTGGATGATGAATTGTAATCCTGTAATGCTGTGATTTATCTATAATATAGATGTCAATTTATTGTGCATGAGCTAATGATGCAGAAACACACATGTGGCCAAAAAAAAAAGAAACGACTCGAAATGTTGTTTTGGGCATATGAAATGTATTTTTTAATATCAATATATGGTTCATTCAATATACATCTATATACGTCAAGTGTAATTTTCAAATCGCATTGATCCATATTTTGTATGTATTGGATATTGATCCGATTCTGACGTCCTCAGGAAATGAGTCGACACTGAGTCGACACTGAGTCGACACTGAGTCGACACATCAGAGGCGTGATACTGATATACAGTATCAGAACATTCATTCATCTTCAGTAATCACTTTATCCTGGACATGGATCCAGAGTCTTTCCCGGAAACACTGGATGCAATGCGGGAATACTCCCTGGATTAGACGCCAGTCCATTGCAGGGCATCATACACACACATACACACACACACACACACACACACACACACACACACACACACCTTTAGTGTAGATAATCCACCTAATGGTGTGTTTTTGGGAGGTGGGAGGAAACTCGAGAACCAGGAAGAAACCGACATGAACACAGGGAGAATCTGCAAAACTACACACACACACACACATCTTTCACACACTCACCTTAATGTACATGATCCACCTATTGGCCTGTTTTTGGGAGGTAGGAAGAAACTGGAGAACACAAATGAAACAAACATGAACATGGGAAGAATCTGCAAAACTACACACACACACACACACACACACACACACACACACACACACAATATCCTGAGCTCAAGATTGAACCATTTTGCTCCCCGTTGTCAGATTTGAGTAATTTGAATATAATCATGAACTTATAATATTAACATACTATTAGTGTTATAATAGTGTGTGTGTGTGTGTGTGTGTGTGTATATCCTTGAAAGGTGTAATCAGCGATATGGAATACGATGAGAGACTTGCACGTTTTCGCCAGGGTCACGTCAACCCGTTTGACAGGAGTGAAAGTGATGGCACCCCAGACAGGCAGGATCCTCCGAAACAGGGTGAGTCTGCAGCTTTATGACCCGGGAGGTGAAAGTGCAAAGGGCACAGGACATCGCGTAGCGTACGTCCAAACAAAGCCCCGCCCATTCCATCAGAGTTGTAATGGGAAAGATAAATTTTGCTAACTGCATGCTACTTGTGGTGAAGAAACCACCTGACTGTCTAATAATTATAAGTCATTTGTTGCTGAAAGAATCACATGGACTTTTAAGTACTGCTGTATACAGTACATGATTTGTGTGTCACATTTTTTTAAAAACAGGAAATGGCACAAACACTAACCACAAAGAATGCCATATCAGACATGAGCTTGTTTTTGCAGTAGTGTTAGGTTAATGAGAATCGTGGTGTAGTTGAGAGTTCTCCTGCCGTATGAGACCGAAGAGAACCTGCACATAGAGATCTGGAGAGAAGGTTCCACCGTATGTAGTGTCTTTTCAACAGCTTTGCTATTTGTTTGCTGAACCTGGGGGTCGGGTCTGGGTCAGGGTTAGTCAGAACTGCTGGACGGTCTCCATTTTCTCCAGTCATTTGTCTATTACTTTATAGAGGTCTGTGTTCTATCAGCAAAATTCTAGCCATGTCCATCCATCCATCCATCCATCCATCCATCCATCCTGTTGATTGACAAGTCATCCCATCTGTCCATCTACTTGTCCTTTTGATCAATCAGTCATTCCATCCTTCCATCCATCCATCCATCCATCCGTCCTGTTGGTTGATCGGACCGTATGACCATCCATTAATTTTTCCTTTCATCCTTTCATCCATCCATCCATCCATCCTGTTGACTGATCAGTGATTCCAACTCTCTATCCACTCATCCGTCCATGCTATTGATTGATCAGTCATTCCATCCATCAATTCCTCCATCCATTCCTCATGTTGATCGGTCAGTCATTTCATCCATACTTCCTATTGATTGATGAGTCATCCATCCATCCATCTATCCATTAGTTATTCCATCCATCCTGCTGTCCTGTTTCTTGATCATTCACTCCATCCATTCATCCATCCATCCATCAATCCTGTTTATTGATCATTCCATCCATCCATCCATCCATCCATCCATCCATCCATCCATCCTTTTGACTGATCACTTTTTCCATATGTCTGTCTATTCATTCATCCATCCATGCTACTGATTGATCAATCATTCCATCCATCCATCCATCCATCCATCCATTAGTTATTCCATCCATCCTGCTGTCCTGTTGCTCGATCATTCACTCCATCCATTCATCCATCCATCATTCCTGTTTATTGATCATTCCCTCCATCCATCCATCCATCCATCCATCCATCCATTCTTTTGACTGATCACTCTTTCCATGTCTGTCTGTTCATTCATCCATCCATGCTACTGATTGATCAATCATTCCATTCATTCATCCATCCATCCATCCATCCATCCATCCATCCATCCATGTTCCAATGATCCAATGATGAGTGTTGTAGCTGCTGATTCTGTTATTGTCTATTATAATCTGAGAGTGTTGATGTGGTGAGGACGAGGCTCACTCTATCATGGTTAGTAGGATGTGAGAGAAGGATAGAGAAGAGAGAAATGAAACAGGAACAGTGTGATTGAAACAGGAACAGCAGTATTTCCTACAGCTCTTCATTTTGTCTGGCTAGACTTGTGGCTTATATAAAGTTTGGTCCAGACTGCTAAATGAACTGGAGCTGCTAAATGAACTGGAGCTGCTAAATGAACTGGAGCTGCTGAATGAACTGGAGCTGCTGAATGAACTGGAGCTGCTGTAGCGTTCAGAGTGTAGAGCGACCGTAAGGATTTCCAGCCATGCTGTGCTGTGAAGTCTACGCAGGTACAGATTCACCTCCTCTAAAACTAGCCAGTGATAACTGTAGAGTTCTTTTAGATTTCTGATTAGCAGGAAGACGTAGGATAAGACCTTGATCACTTTTAACCTTATCCATCCTTTATTTTTATCCACAGTATCTGTAGTGCATGTGCGATTACCACAGACTAGAACTGCCACGTTTCCCTGTACTGAGAAAACCGAAATCAAAGCTCTTTAATCAGAACTCGTTTACAGTGGAAGTCTAATGGATTAAATTATTTAATCAAAGGTATTTGTGCGTAATCGTGCAAACAGCTACAGAAGGTGGTGAACTGAGATCAGACTGAATAGCTCTGGAGTGTTACTGTGATAATATAAAGACTATGTATCATGACTTTTGTAATAGACTGCCATATTTTTACCCACTTTATTGCTTCTTATTGTTATTATTTATTGTTATGTATAAGGATTTAAACACAGGACGTGCTGTTACAGGAAAATACTCAATGACAGCGTGGTACGAATCGGCTCGACGTGAAGCACCCGAAGTTCCTATAACAGCACATCCTAAAGGCTTTCCTTCTCCTTATTCTACAGCCATTTACCAACAATTGCTTTTTATTTATTGAAGAACAGCATGTCTATTCATCTTATTATTTTTAGCCTCAGGACAAGTCCATGTTTCTGAGCTGTTACTGTAGGAACTATAACATATTAGAGCGAGTGCATTGATATAAACCTGTGATTTGAATTACTTCGAAAAAAAGTGGTGCTGTTATAGAAAATATATCAACACCTCCTGACCAATCAGAATTGAGAATTCAGCAGCACTTTCAGAGTCTGAATGATTTTATAGTCCTGTTAGGTTTATCTTACATGCACGCCTTTTAGAGTTGTTGCTTTCCTGCTGCTGAGGTAATCATTAAGTCACGCCGTTGTCACATGCTCCAGTATTTGCTTGAGATTTATGTAAGGGCTGTGCTGATTGGGAAAGAGAGGGTGCTCCTGCTGCACTGGGCCTTGACTTTATTTCCACAGCTAAAGAATGAACAGAGGATTAGCCAGTGTGTATGATTTAATGGCCGTAACGTTTTGCTTCCGCAGAGGTGAGACCGGAGCTCTTCTCCACGGAGACGAAAAGCCAAAACTCCGACCGAACCATGGACCTAGGGCTGGCCGAGGACCATTTCTCACGACCTGTGGTGATCTATTTACTTAGTTATTATTATTTTTTGCACTAGTGCTTTTGACCTAATGGGTCCTTGAGTGTTATTATGGCTCTGCTTCCTTGTAAAAGGAGGAAACCATTTGTGTGTTTCAGTGCATGTGGTGTTACGGATCTTCGTCATGTTGTTTTTTTTTTTCCGTATAGTCAGCATTTGATGACTAGAACTAGGATAAGGCTTGTTTTTGTGTTTTATAGATTGGCTAATGATCCATGATGGATATGACCAAGTGTGCCTCTTTCTCAGGTTGGCTCGAGTATAAATCGTAGTCAGTTAGATTAACTGTTGGAACTTTAAACTTGTCGTCTTTACAGCTGGTTTGCTGTCGACTTTTTTTTTAATCAAATCTCTATGATAAATGTGATCAACACGACAAATATCGATTAGCGTAGAAATGCCTCCTGGTGTCGTGATGATATTTTTGCCATATAATGTCAGATTCGATTATTGCATAAAAATCATGTCTTAAAAACATCACCACATGAAAGTTAACTCCAGGTCTTACGCTTTAGCATCATGCAAGTTAAATATTACACACCACCACAAGCTGCACTGTTGGCACAAAGTAATAAATATTTTTTGGTCTAAATATATAAAGTAGGATTTGAATCTTAAATTAAATGCAACTGTTAATCTTATTTTCCGCAGTCGTTTGTTTTTCAGGCGTTTTGGCCAAATCTGTGGAATATTATGAATCTTATGAAGTTGATGTCATTATGCACTTTTTAAACAGTTCTTTAATTACATCATTGCGATTAAAATGCTGCTGATCTGCATTCCTGAAAACTCATTCAGCAAAACAGCAAAGGATTTGAAATATATTGGATTGGACTGACTTTATTGATCCCTAAGGGGAAATCAATAAACACGTAGTCGTTTATCACCTTTGAGTCTCCTGGAGACTGACGTTGCACATGTTTTTTAAATTTGGAGAATATAAGATATATGAAAGTTTTCTGTAAGGAGATGTTTATTTATTATTTACGGAAGGAGTCTCCAGTGTCAGTGCTTTGTAGGAGTCAGAGGTAAAGCTGTAACTTTAAGTTTTCTGCCACAGGAAAGATTTCAGGACTTTTTTTTGTCTCATTAAGAGAAGGTTTTGTTTTGTGGATGTTCCACAGCATTAAAAGTAGAAATAGATCAAACGTAAAGCAAATGAATAGTTCACAAAACTCATTTGCATCTCTCTTCAGGGTTCTTTCGTGGCATCGGACATCGAGCAGCTGAAGCAGGCTATAGAGGAGTGTAAGAAGCTGATCTTAGAGCTGCCGGAGCATTCGGAGAGACAGAAGGACACTGTGGCCAAACTCATCCACCTGCGCCTTAAACTCCAGGAACTGAAGGTTCAGCCTGTTTCCACGTGGTTTTTTTAAACGTCTAATACTGTATTCGTTTTTCATAATAGTATTGTATTTGTTATTATGAAAATTAGTATTATTATAACTATACTGCCAGAGATCTTTAGTGTCTGCATGTCGTGTAATAGGACCCGGAAGAGGATGAGCCCAACCTGCGGATCCTGCTGGAGCACCGCTTCTTTAAGGAGAAGAGCAAGAGCGTCAAACAGACGTGTGACAAGTGCAGCACCATCATCTGGGGTCTCATTCAGACCTGGTACACGTGCACAGGTCCGATTTATTTCCTCAGTGAATGGTAAAGTGATGATCTTTCAGACCTGTGAGTGAAGTAATGCTACTGGAGGCTGCCTATAATGAGCTGAGAGGACTCTTGGGATTATCTACATGCTGAGCACATTGTCATCACACCAAAAATAAAGCTCTCAGAGCATCTTACATGCTCTTAATATGTTCTTGGGCTAAAAAAAAAAAACCCCCAAAAACTAAAAAAAGTGGTTGTGTGAAGGATGATGGTGCACTTTTTTTTTCTTACCTTCAACCACAGTAAAATATGCTTTTCCCCCCCTTTGTGTTCTCTCACACCCTTTGTTTGATTAAATTCCCCTCTGCATCATTTATACACATACTCATACACTACAGTATATAGCCAAAAGTATTTGCACACCTTATCTGATTATTGCGTTCAGGTGTTTCAGCCACACCCATTGCAAAACTGGTGCATAAAATCAAGCACTTCAAGCGCTGGCAGTAGAATGGGTTGTTCTGAAGAGCTCAGTGACTTTAAACATGGCGCTGTCACAGGATGCCACCTTCAGTCACCACAAATCAGTGAAACTTCTGCCCTACTAGTTGTGCCCTGGTCAGCTGTAAGTGCTTTTATTGTGAAATGGAAGCGTCTATGAGCAGCAGCAGCAGCTCAGGCAAGACGTCGCAGACCATGCAAATGCACATAGCGGATAAAAACCACATTCCCTCTGTTGCATCACTCACTCCAGAGATACACTGTTATCCTGAGAGTAACACTAAGAGCTGCGTGTCAGCAGCCATGATCAACGGAGTCCTAGCACGTTCATAGCGCGCATGCGGTACAGACGCAGAGCACACACGACAGACACGTGCAGGTTGATGCTGTGATGTCGGCGTTTTCAGAAACGTAGGGTTTTAAAAATCTCTTCAGGTTGGAGGGTGTTTTTTTGACTAGATTTAATTTCAGTAATCCAGCCTGCAATCTTAATGTGGATGCAGAGACAGAAAAAAAACGTTTTCTAAAATATTCGTATATATGTTGGACTCTGTACTGTAAATATTCTGTACCTTATTATACTGTGGTATAAAAAATAGTTCCTGAGATTTAATTTTAAAAGCAGGAGTCACTTGACAATGTTTTGGTCAGTTTATATTGTGTTTCAGTTCTGTGTGTTCTTCTTCTGTGCTCTGTTTTTTTTTTTGCCTAAAATGCTTTACAAGGGAACGGAAACAGCAGTCTAAAGCCTCTGTAGCATCCTGTAGAGCCTCAAGGCAGCGGTTGCTAGGCAACCCAGCCATCCAGTTGCATTTCCTTGCCCATATTGAGGCGAGACCTAAATGTGACCCCATCATTATGGATTTATCTTTCCAACATGTAGTCAGGATGTGGAGAATGTTTCTTCCATGTAACTTTGTGTGTTTTATCTGTCTGCATGTTTTAGCTCTAAATAACTTCCTGCGTTCGGTCATTGCAGGTTGTTACTACCGTTGCCATAGTAAGTGCATGAACCTCATCACAAAGCCATGCGTGAGGTCTAAAGTGAGCCACCAGTCGGAGTACGAACTAAACATCTGCCCAGAGATCGGCCTGGACAAACAGGATTACAGATGTGCCGAGTGCCGAGCCCAGATCTCTCTCAGTGAGTGTTCACCCTGTGGCTGTGACAGAGGATGGGGCTCGAAATCACTACTTTAATCATGTGACCATATTATCATAGCTTTTAGATCGATTTTGATGGTGCGTTAACTAGCACGTAGTTGTGTTTTCGTCATGTTGTGAACCAGAAGAGGTTTTACTACTCCTCTGTGGAGAAGTGATAAATGATTTGCATTAATATATTCGGCTGTTTAGAAAGTTTCACGTTTGTTTAAAATGTTTTGACGTTACTCGTTCTTC
>CM074950.1:24926556-24938594 GCA_037577455.1 Pangasius macronema
GATTCGACAGGCATATTTACATAGGTATGAATCTTCTCTCTTACCTTCTCGTACTAGGGCCTGTTGTAGAAGGCAGCGTTTGATAATGTGATGTAGCTTCTCACAAAAATGCTGATTTTTCCGTTCTATATACAAGGATTCTCCAAAATCCAGATCAGTTACCATGACAACTTTGCAAGCAAATTATGCAGCGTTAAGCTTCCAGTCGAATGCTGAATATAAGTGACATATCAGTGACATTACTGACATCATGTTACCTTATTGTCAAGATTTAGTGGCTTTCCTCTTACATGATTTTTTTTTTTATAAGTGCTGTAAATTTAAGACAGTAAGTCTGTAGGCATCTGAGACTTCAGGGGAAATTAGAGCTTAAGGTATAGACATGGTGAAGTATTAAATGAGTATAAAATGGTAATCAGCTGATGTGCAAATAATGATAAATGTATTTTGCCTTATTTATCTCTGGCCTGAGTTTAGGATTTTGCAAGCCTTGTTTCTGGAGCTGACCTTTTGCTTTAGATACGTTTATAGAGACAGTAATAACTTCTGTCTTCCCACATGCTCCGTGTGTGAGTTTTCCTGGCAAACGTCATCCCCCTCGTACACGTACGACTGATTTAAGAAGCAATGCGCTACAGCTGTATTATGTCAGCAGGGATCGCTGTCATGGTGTCGGATCTGATTTATCTCTCAGTGCAGAGAGCTTTTCCCCACTTCAGCACAGCTGGCTCAGTGGAACATTCCAGTTACGGACATGGAAAACGGAGGGAGAGTGTGTGAGAGAATAAAGGGAGAGAGAGTGCGGGGGGTAGTGAAAGTACATCTGCTATTCCTGGAGGAGTTTTGTAAACACTGGGGCTCTTGTGGGCTTCGGAGCAAATGCTTCTCATCATCTTCATCTGGGTGGTATAAAATTCCCTCCCTCCGTTCTTTTCTCTCCACTTCTCCTCCTCCTCCTCCTCCTCCTCCTCCTCCTCCCGTCTCCACGTCTGTCTTTCCAACGCAGGACCGCCTGATATTAAAGGCAGGGCTTCGATCTTTAAAGTGCACATGAGGCCACTGAAGCTGGATTCCAGTCTGACCTCAGATAATCTGGCGAGAAAACTGGCTGCTCTCACACCCGGCTTCACGGGTAAGAATAAAATCCCGAGATTTTATTTACTTACATGGTCATGAACATATATAATTATATATATATATATATCATTAAAAAAAATCTGTTCTTGATCATTGTTTGTTGATCCTTTTTTTTTTTTGTATGTACTTTATAATTTCATTATTATCTTTTTTTTTTTAAAAAATATTAAATATATTTCTTTTTATAAATTATTCATATTATAACTTTTGATACTATTTGAATATTTATTCATCTATTTATTTGTCTATTTTATTACCACCCGTACATACCGCTTCAGAACTAATAATAACTAATAATAATGTATCATTCATTGAATTGGCTTTAACAATATATATTTAAAATAAAATGTTTATTACAGTATACATATCGAGGGTCATAGGTCATTTATAACGAGTTATAAAGCATTATTTAGGGTTTTATCTAAAGTGAGCAATGTTAAAGGCTTTTTAATTATTAAATGAACTATAAATGTATGTAGTATAAAGATCTGTAAACAAACAAACAAACAAAAAAAGTAAAAAATATGATTTCCGTTTTCTTCATTTCTTAAACGGCACCAATTAAATCATTAAATGTTTAGAATAGCATGTTTATTATTATTATAATAATAAATGGTATACTGTTATTTTATTATATTAATAGTGTAATAAAGCTTTTATGAATGATGACTCGAACCAATCGAACATCATACACAGTGCTGACATCTTAAACATGTGGAAAGAAATTCTCTCAGGCAAAGATGCTTTACAAATAATAAATAATATAAAACTGGACTATAAAGAGCAGTAAAGAAGTTTCTTAGAAATATTCTTTGTTTTTTAATCTCTGTAATTAAAGCTCTGTGATTAAAACATTCTTAACTACAGTATCAGTAAATATTAAGAAATAAGAAATGTTAAATAAATAAATTATAATATATGCTATTGAGAACTTTATTTATTCATGTTTAATACAGTGAACTCTAGATTTATTGGCACCCTTTAAGAGAATTATAAACAATTATTCACAATTTAGAAACTCTTATAAATTAAGAGTATTTTCTCTCAAAAATGAATTTGCATATCAGTATCAGTGATAAGCGCATGAAATATGTGCATGTGTGTTGCATGGTTTGAAGGGTGCCAATAATTTTACTGATGATCGTGTAGAAATAAATAAAGCAGAAACTCGTGTTTCACTGATGACTGCTGGACTGAAACTCTGGGCTGAGGTGGGTGGAGGCGGTGTAGGTCCTGCCGAACGTGTCAGACTGCTTTGTGAGTATAAACGTCTGTTTTCAGGCGCCGACATTGCGAACGTCTGTAATGAAGCGGCTCTCATCGCCGCACGGCACCTCAGCCCGGCTGTGAGCTCCACACACTTTGAGCAGGCTGTAGAGAGGGTGATCGGAGGCCTGGAAAAGAAGACGAGGATTCTGCAACCTGCTGAGAAAACCACCGTGGCTTACCACGAGGCTGGCCACGCCGTCGTAGGCTGGTTCCTGGAGCACGCTGACCCTCTGCTGAAGGTACACACACACACACACACACACACACACACACACACACACACACACACACACAAAGACGGGATGCAGTTTTAATCATGCGTCTATTTAGAACGAAGTCATTTCTCTAGACTGAGTATAGCAGTCCTAGGAATTCAGAGCTATATGTATAATTCTTTCTCAAATAATCAAGATAATTCATATCTCTTTAAATCCAAATATGTAATGCGTTAAGGTGAACGTCTTAGTGGCCCACAATTGAGCACATTTTCAGTAACTGTGGCATGTCAATAAAAATAGTAATAGTCCTTTTTATTATTATTATTATTTTGCTACTTTTGCTGATATTGTCTCTTATTTAACTTTTTCTTTTTATCGTTTATCGTTAGTCTTTAATACCTGCACTTTAACTGTCTGTGAGCTGCTGTGATAAGTGAAGTTCCCCACTGTGGGATCAATAAAGTTTAAATAAATAAATAAATAAAAAGTAAAACTAGATCCAGAGACTTTGCATTTCATCCTGGTTACATTTTCAAACATTTGCATGAGGTGAAAAAAATGACACAAATTAAAGTAGTTTTATTTGGATAGCTCATGACTACCAAACATAGTGATTACAAAATTCAACCTTTTATACCTGGCTATTTATGAAATTCAGAAGGCTTTGTCGAGGCTTTTTTTCCCCCCTCTAATGTGAAAGATTTGATATTCCCTCACCAACAAGTCCTTTGATGTACATTTAAAGCTGAGGTTTGCAATGTTTCTTTATCCAGGGACTAAAGGTAAAACACAGCTAAATTTCAGGAGCTATTCAAATATTAGCCTCATTATTCAAAAATGCACAATAATAAATAATATTCTGGCTATTTGTTGAAGCCGTAGAGCTTTCCACTGACAACACAGAGACTCCTTCCTTACATTTTCAATAAACATCTCATTGCAGAAGACTTCACCATATCAACGATTGTTCAATAACAAGGTTTTCTTCTTGAATCTTAGATTATCCAGATCGTCCAGCGTACAAGTCCCTGTGAATGAGCTGTTACTTAAGAAACAATAACGTATTAGAACGAGCGCATTAATATACAGTAAACCTGTGATCTGAATCATTAGCAGTATCTGATGTTACTGTTTAAAATGAATCCGCGGCTTCAGATCGGAGAATTCAGCAGCGCTCTCTTTCCTCTCGTTGAGCAGTTGTCCATCATTCCTCGAGGTAAAGGCCTGGGGTATGCGCAGTACCAGCCGAAGGAGCAGTACCTGTTCACGCGCGAGCAGCTCTTCGACAGGATGTGTGTGATGCTCGGAGGGCGTGTTGCGGAGCAGGTGTTTTTTGGCAGGATCACCACAGGCGCTCAGGACGACCTGAGAAAAGTCACACAGTCTGCGTACGCTCAGGTAACTCCTCGTTTAGCTTGCTTGGCTTGGAGTTGTTTTATGCATAAAAACAGCACAGCTTTTTTTTTCCACACCCCACACACAGATCATGCAGTTTGGGATGAGCGAGTCAGTGGGTCAGATGGCATTCGATTTGCCGCAGCAGGGCGACGTAGTGTTGGAGAAGCCTTATAGTGAGGCCACTGCTGAGCTCATAGATCAGGAAGTGCGTTCTCTCATCAGCAAGGCCTTCGAGAGAACACACCAGCTCATCACCGAGAAACGAGAGCTGGTGGAGAAGGTAAGAAGGCCAGCATCTCCACAACCTCACTCCACCTGGCCACAAAATATCTCATTAGTAATGAAAGTATCTATGACTATGCAATCTGAATACGTCCCTGTGTCCTTCTGCCGTCCCTTACAGCTAACTGCTAGCTAACTGCTAGCGATTGTCACAGGTCTCATTCGATATCGTCTAATTCTCTGTGATTTATTTAACAATAACCAAAAATCAAATAACCCGTTACCATAACAACCATGATGTTGCTCATCAGTAATATCCTAGTTAGCTCACGTCATGTTTAAATTGATAAAATTGTGACCTTCTGAATTGTTAGGAAGAAAAATAAGGCATGTCTTTGTTCAACTTTAATGACCAGTGGTGTAGTATGGAGTATAATATATATATCAGGATTTACATATGCTTATTAATATTAAAATTGCCTCCTCATTTTCTAGCAGTAGCTGCGTAACCAATAGTACAGTTTAGTTTTATATTTGAAAGACGTACAAAGTGTTGTGTTTCCATAGAAACGACCAATTACACGTCTTACAATCTATCCATTTATAGTTACATTTAATGTTGTGGTACATCCACGAAACAAGTCAGTTCATGTTATCGCTTGCGTTATAGCAGCTGTAAACAGTTGTTCGCACACCGGCCTCTGTTTTTTTTTCTCTCTCTCTTGAAGTTAATAAGACCAAAAAGCACAGGTTGTCACGTTACAGAGAAAAAAGCGTAAACTCCGCTGTCCTGAAGAAAACTTAATGACTGTTACGAATCACTGACACTGGAGACTCCTTCCATAACTGTTATATAAATATCTCCTTACAAAAAACTTCTTATCAACAATTACACACTTTTTTTTTATCTTTTATCAATTTATGTAAGGCCATACAGGTCCCTGTGAATGAGCTGTTACTATAGAAACGGGCATGAATATAAAGCTGTGATTGGCAGCTGCGCTCCTGCCAGAGCTGCTGTCATGGAAGGTTAATCAACACCTTCTGACCAATCAGATTCAGTCAGAATGTGTTCGATTCAAATGTGTATAATCACAATCAGCCATCCGAGAAGAGCTGACCATTTTGAGATGATGGTAGCACAGTCTACAAACATGGTTTCAGTGAGTGTGTTAGCATAATTTCCTCACTCCGTCCTCAGGTGGGGAAGCGTCTCCTGAAGAACGAAGTCCTGGACAAAGCGGACATGGTGGAACTGCTGGGCCCGAGGCCGTTCGTAGAGAAATGCACCTACGAGGAGTTTGTGGAGGGGACTGGCAGCCTTGACGAGGACACGAGTCTGCCCGAGGGCCTGAAGGACTGGGACAAGGAGAGCGACAAGCCTCAGGATAAAGGCTCCTCACAGCAGCACAGAGAGTTTATATACCTGTAGCGTGGGCGGAGCTCCGTGGAGCTGGAAATGACAAAAATGAGTGTTGGAGCAGTCAGAGGATCCCAGCTGAGGGCAATGATTTCATTTTAAAGGCATGTTTAAGACTTTTCCTTTGATTTTCTACGTTAGGGACTATGCTAAGAAGTGTTTCCCTGACTGAGACAAGGACCTGAGAAGGAGGTGCAAGCTGAAAGGTCAAGGCATTAATGAAGACGCAGGGATCCTGTCTGAGCTGAGCCTGCACGGGGCATCTTTACCTTCATGTGGTCAAGAAGGTGAAGATCTCAAAACAAAGAGTGACCACCATCTAAAAACAAATGAAGTTTTTTTTAAAAAAGAAAAAAACTCCATCTGAGCTAACTTCCTGTGAATTTCCATCTTTCATTTTGCCTACTGTGGTAAAGTTTTTTGCACCTTCCCCCTGACTTTAGTTATTATTTTACAAGCTACAAGTATGTCATGCAGTGGTAGACTAAATATAAATTCATTAGCTAGCCCACTGGGCGAATAAAACCTCGTAGTGTGCTTCTTAGTCCCATGTTTTGGTTACCCGAATACATTAAGTAATACAGCTAAGTACATAACTAGCTAAAGCTAATGTAATAATGTATGACGAGCTAGTTACGTAGCTAAGTGATAATGCAGATTAAGGGAAATGTTTATGATTAGAAACTGTTAGAAGTAAATACTGTAATAATGTAGCACATGACTTTCGTGACCTCGACAAAGAGTCCTCGGGCAGACTTGTGCCTGTGAGTTGTGGTGTTCTGTTCTGTCGTCTTTATTAGCGTCTTTATTTCCTCTCAGCACGTTTAGCCGCAAAGTGACTGCTACTTGTAGCAGGTGAGGTATGTGACAGCTTTGCGCTGTATTATCGCGCCGTGTCTTCCCGAATCTTTAAAGATCGTCTGCACGCTGATTCATCAGAGTAGTAAAACAAAAACGTTCTACCGTTATCCAGATCACCTCGGCTGATGTGCGTTAGTGCGGCAGGTTCGGCACGAGTAGTGTGCGCTATAGTCACATCAGCATAAAGTGCGTTACGTTTAAACATAGCTAGCAAATGAAGGTTTTTTTTGTTTCTTTTCTCCTGGTTGTTAACTAATAGCCCAGACTCAAAATCACCTGTCTCGAGTGCCTGGGCTGCAGATTTTTCTACGTTTATTATACGATCATCAGTTTATTATTATTTAAGCAGCGTTTGAGTTTTTAGTGCATAAAACAACTCTAGGTCAGTATTACTCCTCAGGTTCCTCCTCAGCCTTCATGACGGCGTGAGGAACCCCACGCAGAACGGACACTTCAGTCCTGAGATCCTGTGTCATTACTCTGAGGAGAAATGGCTGAGTTTAACTATAACCGTAAGCCGTTTCTAAGTATGAATATTATATTTTGTTTCTGATAGATTACATTTCTGGTGCTTTAACACAGGTTTCATGTTCTTGCTTTCGTATTTA
Source organism: Pangasius macronema (assembly GCA_037577455.1). Lineage (NCBI taxonomy): Eukaryota > Metazoa > Chordata > Actinopteri > Siluriformes > Pangasiidae > Pangasius > Pangasius macronema. Next base: position 24,933,690 of record CM074950.1, read on the forward strand.
TACACATCTGTCACTTTACAAAATCAGACCAAGTGAACAGCAGCTGCTGAACGAAAGTGATGGAAGGTTTTGACACTTCCAAAAGCGTCAGTGATTTTATGCAGCAATAAGACACTGGATTTGTCTATGAAGAAAATGACGTTTCAGACGATCGTTACTTCCAGCGACCATTTAGAGAGAAGGTGTAGCCTTTGTAGGGAGTAGGGCACATCATGATCACTTGAGAATAGAACTATAACTATTCCCTATTCCCTACTCCGTACAAATAGCAACTGTGCGGTGCATTTATTCTTCATCCACTAGGGTGCAATATTTGGACACAAACCTATTGCGCTCCCATAATTGCACTAGTAATTGCAGAATACTGTACTACATACACACGAATCTGTGGGCTTCCTCCGAGTCGCCCCGTCTCCTCCCACCTCCCAGAAACATGGCGTTCGTAGACTGACTGCGCTAAATTGCCTGTAGGTGTGAATGTGTGTGTGTGTGTGTGTGTGTGTGTGTGTGTGAGTGTGTGTGTGTGTGTGTGTGTGTGTGCATGATGCCCTACGATGGATGGACTGGTGTCCCATCCAGGATGTATTCCCGCTTCGCACCCAGCGTTCCCAGCTCGAGATCCACCATGAATTTGAAGATGATTCAATGAATGTCATCGTTGGAAAGATATATAAAATACCTTTCTCTCATTATCCATAATATCTGTATATACACCGAATATAAGCACATTAGACGATCGGACATGCAAACCTTCGAGCTGGGTGCAATGTTTAGGTTGGGTTGTTACGCTGTAGCAGGTTTTCTAGTTTTGTAGACAAATTGTAAAATAGATTATTATTTTTTTTTCCCATTTAAGAGGAACTTTTGCACTCAGCTGTATACTTCTTCTTTTTATTGTTGTTTATTCGTTTATAGACTTTTTTCTCCAGATTCTGCTGAAACACTGAAATGAGTGCAGACGTTTTTCAGGAGCGGGTTGTGGAACACAGCTTGTCATTGTTGTGACCTGTTGTTGTTTTTTTTGTGCTGCATCCTATGTATTGTTCATGCTTTTAAAATAAATCTCGGTTAATGATGACGCCATTGTACCAACTGACAGTCCTGATGGCTCTGGATGTTTGACCCTGAAGCCAAGAGACAGCCTGGAAATTTCTGTTTTTTTTTTTTTTTAAACAACAACAGATGTGTTCTTTCTATCTGTCTTTCCAAACAGGCAGTTTTTACAAATATTTTACTTGAAGTCAGATCAAAAATTAAACAGATCAAAAATGTCCATGTATTTTTCTTTTTTTTAATGTGTGAATGGTTTGTGACAGAAAATTGTCTTGTTATTGAGTTTCAAGACAACGGGACTATTTATACAGATGTTAAGACTTGTAAACTGTAAATTAGTGCTGGTTGCGCAACATCTGGTTTATACTTTTAAACAGTTGTAGCATCAGTGATGATATGAGGAACAGTGCATTAAAACAATATGACAAAAATATGGAAAGATGGATCTTTTCTTAATTAAAACTAACTAAAGTCTTAAAGCTGACTACTACGTGTACGTTACTGCTACACATACATTCAGTACCGCATCTCTTGTTGATGTCATGAGTAACAAAGTCTATAATCATTAAATACCTGACCTACATCCAGTCAGCTCCGTAATTATTCGCTACTCTTCAGGATGAGCAGAATTGAATATAATTATAAAATAATTATTAATACAATGCAAATACAAATGTCACCCTCTAACAATTGCAGACTTCAAGCAACTTCTTAAAGAATGATTTTCATGATGTAGATCCTTTAAAGGTGGGATTTTTAAGCAACACGATTCTTTTGTAAACTCTGTAATATTTCGGTGAAATCATGCTTACATTTCATCAGCTGAAATAAAATATCGACGCAAAGAAGAAAGTCTCTGGACAACAAGGTTAATGTTATATTGTCAAAATCGTTAAACGCACATTTAATAATCGGATTAAACCTAAATCACGTATTCAGTCCAACATCTGATTCCACGCTGGAGAGTCGATTAACCATTTATTCTATTTTTAAAGGTTAAGAAATGTCTATTGTACACAGTGTTTAAAAAGGTTTCTTGGCATCTGAGACGTGTGTGTGTGTGTGTGTGTGTGTGTATCCTACCATCCTTAATATACAAGCCTTTCTGGTAGCTTCCTTTCTGCCTTGCTTATGGAGCATTATTATTTACACTCTCTTCATCCTGACAAGTTATACGTCACTCAAACACAAGCTGTTATGACGTCTCGCTAATTCCTGTCCTGGTTCTCCCTGTTTTTCTCAAAGCTGAGCTCCGGAATAAACTTTTTTCAATGAACCCAGACAAATTAAAGCCCTTCAGAAAAAAAAATCGGATGTAGACATAGCCAGGGCTGTTGTGTTGCTCTGTATTGCTGCCATACTTCCTGCAGGACGAGAGCATTATATTGTCTTTAGCACCGCGGGTCTGTGTGTTAACGTGATCCAGGTGTGTGTGTCCCGGCTGTGTTTCTCTCAAGGCTTTTTGGGCCGTTCCAGTTTGTGATAGGAGTCGGTGCTGTCTGAATCGCTGTGGTGCTTCCGGTCGTGCGACTGCTCTGGCTTACTGCAGCGCGTCCAAGAGGGAGAGCGCAGGTAGCTTCCTCTGCCTGGGTGTGGGTGATAACCTGAGAAACACACACACACACACACACACACACACACACACACAAGTAGTCAGGCTCTAGCTTTCCATGCTGTCTCACTCTGACATGACCCCATATTAGGGATTTTGGAAAAGAAAGGAGAGTGCAGAAGGTTTTTCTTCGCCTTATCAGCATGGATGATTTGTCCTTGCTTGACCTTGACAGCCTGGTTCTTTGAGTGCAGCAGACAAGCAGACATTTCCTTTCAGCTAAAACCTTTTCCTCTCTTTCATCTCATTTCCTCTGACTGTTTCAAGATTCAACACAGTTTGCTCTTCCTTTCTTTCAGCATTTTGTGGTTAGTGGTTTGCTTCTTGATTAATAGATTCCTGTGAGAACAGTAAACGAATATGAAGACATTATACATATTAAACAGATAACTTATTCTAAACGAAGGCAAAGACAGTGAATCTGAGGCGTACTATTGTTTCTGGTTTGTATTAAAGAAAGCTTGGAAATGTGCACAGCATCCTGTAATCCGAATACAGATGCAGATACAGATGTTTGCAGCACTAAATACTGCACTGGGTTTCACCTCTATCATGGTATAGTCCAATTTTTTTTTTATTCCACTTTGTTTTTGTATAAAAAATTTAAACAGTGCAAATATTTCACAATTTATTAACAAAACCATATTTCTTAAATGATTTCCTGTTCATTTAATGATCTTTAAGTAAAAGTCAGAAGGAATCAAATGCAGAAAACAGAAAATATTGATTAGAAAAAAGTCAAGTTTGGCTTTTCAGCATAAAAAAAAATAATAAAAAGGGCTAGAGAGATTTATTAAAAAATCTAAATTAAAGGCAAATAAAATAAAAGTTCTTATTTACAACCCTTATGCATCATTTTGATTGTTTCACTATTAAAATACACTTTGATAATTAAACAAAAAATAATCTGTAAATCCGAACTCACCTCGCTCACGTATCTATTTTAAGCAAGGGTGCACAAATTTTTGCACTTAACTGTAAGTCTAGAGATTTTTTCCCCTAAATCCTGACTTTATTTTATTGTTCTGTTGGTATATTTTCTGGTAGCACCATAAGATGGCGCAGTGGACCAATAAACTCTCAGTTTCATGCTGGAAATTTCCATTTTTTTTTTTTTACCCCCCAAAAAAAGCTTCTTTTGGTTTATCTTCTTTTAACAAAAACTAGCCCTGTTTTTCAAAAATGGTGCTTCCTTCATCCATTAATCACTTCATGCATTATGGGTATTCTGTACCTGCTACCTTCTTGCACTGTGGATATGATCCATTGTTCCTCTTCTTTATTGTGAATAGGGTGTGGTTTTTCCGAGTGTGCTTAAATTCAGATCCACTCAGTGCTTTCAGTGTTTCTGTTCAGCTCTGGTGTAAAATCTGCAATCCTCACAACACGTAACAGGAGACATGTGCAAATGAAACATGTTCATTTCAGCATTCCTACCCAGACTCAATCCGTCCCACTCATCAGACACGTAACACTAACAACTAACAACACTTTAAGATAATGACGAAATGATAAATCAGCTACTTACTGAGATTTATGAAGCCCAGGGTGGGTCGTAATAAATATATCACACACGCAGGGCCACTTTTTAAACAGATCAAATGAGTTGCTGAGATTTTTGAAGCTCTGTATGTTTTCCCACGCAGGAATATCGAGCTTTGCGGGTTTTTGTGTGCATGTGACAGACTCTGCTTCACCCTTTGACCTTGTTGTGCGTTGCGCTTTGCATATCGTGTGCAGACGGTTGATCAGGTAACACTTGGAATTCCAATCAGCTTCAAGTTCATTCAAGTACGCCGCTGTGGCATTTGAGTGACGGCTCATGAATATGGATGCTGTAACAGCCTGGTCTCATGCTGACACTCGCCTTTTCTCTGTTTGCCCGTCACTATCTCACTGTCTCACTCTGCTATGGGCATGATTCAATTTCAAAGATTTATTTGTAATTCTAGCTATTTTCTTTCCAATTTTACGGTTGAGTGCAAAAGTTTGCACCTCTCTAACAACAAACAAGCCTCTATTTTACAGTTTATTTCCATGTTCACATAATAGTGGTTTTTTTTCCATCTTTATTAGCAAGCATGAAATTTAACTTCTTCTTCTTCTGGCTTTTCCCTTCAGGGGTCTCCACAGCGAATCATCACTCTCCACCTATCCCCATCGTCTGCATCCTCAACACTTGCACCCACTAGCTTCATCTCCTCATTTATTACCTCCATATACCTCCTCTTTGGCCTTCC
>CM074950.1:24949800-24983939 GCA_037577455.1 Pangasius macronema
TCGCCTCCTGCCTGGCAGCTCCATGTCCAACATTCTCCTACCAATATAATAAAGCATATTATATACTATATGGCCAAAAGTATGTGTTTACCTGACCATCGCACATACTGTATATGTGGCTCTTCCCCAAACTGGAAGTTGGAAGCACACAACTGTCTTTTTTTTTCACTGTAACAGTATATCCTGAAGTGTTTTATTCCTCTTGTACCACAGTGGTTTACCAATGATTACATTTATAGTTTATATTTATAGTTGTATTTAATTGTGTGTAAGATATGCAAGATAAGTTAATTCCTGGTATCACTTATGGTGAACTGCAAAGCGTAAACTCCTCTGTCCTGAAAAACTTCCTCTGACTGTTACTAAGCCCTGACACTGGAGACTCCTTCCAAAGATTTTAACTAAATGTCTAATTAGAGGATGTTTCACTCTATCGATGATTTTACTACTTTATTTGTCAGATGACATGTTTGTTTGCTTGTTTGCTTGTTTGTTTATTATTAGCCTTTGACTATGTGGCCTGTGAATTAGTTGTCACTATGTAAATTATAACATATTAGAAAACGTGTATTAATATAAGCCTGTTATTTGAATTCCAGCCAGAACTACTGTCAGAGCTGCTGTTACAGGAAATTATTCCAAACCTTCTGACCAATTCTTATCACGAATTAAACAACGCTCTGGTATACGATGCCTTGCATTTCTATTATAAAGCCTATATTTATTTATAACACCTTCATGTTTGTATTAAGTATAAGGAAAAAGGATGTCTTAGGATGTAGATTTGAGTGGAGGGCTACACCTGCTATTTGTTTATAAAAGAGAGAGAGAGAGAGAGAGAGAGAGAGAGAGAGAGAGCAGAGCTCGTAGGAGGTGCACACCCACGCCTGTCTTTCACTAAACCCCCTGAAGAGGGAGGGGGTGGGGAAAAAATGAAGACAAAGTGAGACAAAAAACAGAAATAAGAAAGTAATCTAGCTTGAGAATTAGATTGAGGAGGAATTCGATTTAAGCAGTGCACTACGTCCTCCTCCTTCTCCTATCCTCCACGTTTTAAACAGATTTTGCGGCTTCAACCTCATTGCTTATGTTATTTCACACAACACCCCCACCCTCCCCTATTTTCCTCTGCTAACCCACCTCGCTTCTGCTTGAATAATTGATCACTAACACTTTTTCCCTTCCAGCAACATCTACAGTGGAGGAGATGAAGAATGGAGGCTGTTCTTATCCAAACCAATGATTCAATTACAAATAAAATACAGTGTACAATGTGCACAGTAATCATCCAACCAAAATCTGGGCATGTGGGTTTTTTTTTTTGTACTTGTCTTGGTCTTTTCATAAAACATACAAACAGACGGAATTATGCCAAGCTTCACTTCTGGCAACTCCTGCTGATGTTGGCAGTCTCGATAATGCACCTATTTCAGTATTCTCAGTAGGATCTTATGATGATGATGATGATGATGCGCAAAAAAACAGATATGTTCATCTGATTACATCCACAATCCCAGTACATATTTGTTCTATATTCTTATATATAGAGGCTATCATGCTTAACTTATGCTATAGGCTACTTTCAAATGAATTCTTACAACATAGTATCATATAGCATACAGTCTAGCAGCTTGATTTGAGCAGTTTTAGATATACATTTGTTCAACTGTTTTTGATATAATAGGTGTGTGTTCCATCACAGTGTGCAAGACGAACACAAAAGAGCTAATATCATTAGCCAGGGTTGCCAGATTTCAGCTAAATTTCCTAAAAACCAAAGCTAGCCCATAAAAGTCAGGCATTGAAACAGGGAGACAAGTTTTACTTCTTTTTCTCAGTCTTTGCGTGGGAAATAAGGTCACTGTGGTGAACATGCATTTCTAATGTACTCCCCCTTTCCCTCTCCCAATCTTTGCAATACTGTATATTTTACTACAGAGATGGTTTTGCACATGATAAACACACTGTCTGCACTTACACTTTGCCTTTTTTGCAAAATGGTATTAGATTTAATTCTGATTATTCACTATAAAACAAGATTGTGCCTGTATTTTTAACTAGCTCAAGTAAAAAATGGCGAGCCTGGCAACCCTGTCGTTAACTGGCCACTGCTCTTGTGTCACTTTCACTGCGTTTGTCTCAATACGCCAGCGGAATGGAAATCGGCTTATCAGACATTTTCAATCAGTATAAACAAATGAATTATTGCCGCAAGTCTTTTATAAGATTAATCAGGACACTGTTGGGTTTCTGTGTGTAGAGTATCGTGACTCTGTGTTTAGCTGGTGAGCAGCACGATGGGGAAGGGGAGGGGTGTGAGTCCCCTGCTGAGCAAACAATTCACACTTCTCCATAATAACACCGGTACAGTGAGAAAACAGACAGCACGACTAAAGCTTTTTGATAGTAAAACACCATATGCGACTGCCACAATAAAATTACAACATTTAAACCTAGTAGGTTAGGTAAAAAAAAGAAATACTTGTGAAAAACTGCAAATTCTTAAATCCCTGAGTGTCTACTTTCATATGAGACATTAACCACTACTGTGGAGTGTGACAACAGAAATAATTTCAATGCTGGACACGGGCACACCTCCATTTTTTGGCCTCTACTTGGCCTCAAACCTGACCAGGCAATTACTAAGGATGAATGAACGAATGCTGTAAATGCATTGTTCAGTGCCGCACAGTCACGTTAATGACGTGACCATGAATGTGGCCTTTCGTTTTCCCACAAGCTTCTGATCTGAGTGCTTGGTCACCCCCACATGAAAGTATAAACCTCCTGCGCATGCAACTTCTTTGTTGCGCCCTTCAGGATCCTGGTCCTGATGTATACCTCTAGAAATGCCCTGTGAACCCTTCTAGCAAGCTTTCTAAAAGAAACAGACCAACAAAAATAATCCAGGGAATAGTATGCCTCATATTTGTATCTGTACATTGTCACAAAGCAGCTTTACAGAAATAAATGCATTCACAAAAAAAATATACTGTAAATATTTGAATTTGTCACTGTGAATTATCTGCTCATTATAAATAATGTATTCATATTTGGTTACATCCATAAATACACGTATACTCTTAGATATCTTGTGAAAGAAGATCTCATTCAGAAAGGAATAAACTGTCTGAAGTAGAAAGAAGAAAGAAAGAAAGAAAGAAAGAAAGAAGTAAGAAGGAAGAAATTCATCTATGGCCTCATCTCCTACTTATGAGATTAAAGAGAAGAGATAAGACAAGGTTAAAATAAAATAAAGGCATTTTCAGAGAGATAATAGAATCTAGGTAGCTGTGTTTTGAGGTCTGGTTGCATCATTACAGGGCAGGACTGCGCAATGGAGATCAGATAGATGATAATAAACAATAATGAGACTCGAGCAGAGCTGAGAGGTCATCGTCAGGGCAAACACTGAACCACAGAAGACACAGGATCAGCTGTGATACTACAAAGTTGACCCTGGAATCAATGAGATGTTGAAAATGTGCCTCGCTCTGGCAGGAAAAGTTAAACCTAGTTATCAACACAGCTGATTTATTGATTCTGACATATAACATATTGATCTAACATATTGTATATGTTGTTTCAGTGAGGCTTCTGTTTACATCCACCTATTTAACATAAAGTATGTGTTAAGCTTCATTATGAATTTTAAAGAAAACTAAAAAAAAAAACATACCGTATGTCACTGTGTGATGCTAGATTCCAGAGAAGTGTCACTTCCTGTGAATTAGCTGTATGAACTAACTGCTACTAACATTAGCTAAATGTTTGAGTTGGTGTCTGAACTTAGATTAGTAAGAATTATTTCTCATGGTTTCTATGTTCTCTGATATAAACGTTAGCCTGCCTAACTAGCCAGGCAGCTAAGTTGGACAAATTAACATTAGCCATGTCACTAGCTAGCTAAATTATCTGAAAATTTAGCATCAACACTTAGCATCAACACAATTTAGCGCCACAAACAATTGTTACTGTATTAATAATTCTAATCAGTGACTAAATAAAGTGGCTAACAAATCAAAATGAGAGTGGAAATATTTCTCACTTATGCATTTAACTAAAAAGTGTACAATGGTGAAGTAATTTTCTAAAATAACACAAGAATCTGAGATTATATGTGGTTTAAACCCCTTTCTCTCTTGCTTCCTTTCTGATCCCGGAACATGGCAGGTGCTGGTACCGACTTGCACGTAATGAACAAGGACATAAAGCCTGCCTTGTTAGTGTTGCTCCTTTGCTGTATGTATCAGAGCGTGCGCTTCTTCTGTAGTCACACAATGGCTCCTTTTAGCCCTTGGCTTTGGATGACCCAGACACAGTGGATAGTGTGTACAAATTTGGCTCAAGTGTGTAAAGCCTTGAGGCAGTTTCTCTCTTTCTGGATTTACTGAGTTCCCCTTTACTGATAGAGGATAAAACCAAGCTCAAGAATTTTATGACTACATATGTGCTTGCTACATGTAATAGGCCTACATACAGACAGTATATGGCCAAAAGTTTACGGATCTGACCATCACACCCATATGTGCTTGTTGAACATTCTTCTGGGAAGCTTTCCACTAGATTTCGGAGCATGGCTGTGGAGATTTGTGTTCATTCAGCTACAAGAGCTTTATTGAGGTCAAGCAGTGACCTTATGTTGGTGAGGAGGTCTGGGGTGCAGTCGGTGTTCCAGTTCATCCCAAAGGTGTTCAGTGGGGTTGAGATCAGGGCNTCAGGGCTCTGTGCAGGACACTCGAGTTCTTCCACTCCAACCTTCACACACCATGTCTTCATGGAGCTCGCTTTGAGAACAGGGGCATCGTCATGCTGGAACAGGTTTCAGTTAAAGGACACTGTAATGCTACAGAATCCAAAGACATCCTATACAATTGTGTGCGTCCAACTTTGTGGCAACAGTTTGGGGAAGAACCACATATGGGTGTGATGGTCAGGGGTCCACATACTTTTGGCCATATTGTGTAGATAATTTTATAGACTTAAATTATAGGTTCTCAACCTTGAGCTCATGAAACCACATGGAGTTGCAGGGGATTTTTTACTAACCATAATTATATATCTCTATGCTCATAAACTTCAGGGTTGGGGAAGCTACTTCGCCATTGTAACTTGCCATGCTACAAGCTACTCATGATTTAAAATAACTAAGCTACAGCCAAACTTCCAAACTTTTTTGATAAGGTAGCTGACTACGCCGAAGGAACTTTTCAAACTGAAGATAATCAACTGTATGTAAAAATATAATAACACGTCGATTAAATAACGTGTTTTAGTTTTACATAGGGTTTTGTTTCGATAAAAGAAATAGTCTTTGTAAACCACTCTTACTAATAAGCAGTTATTATTACTTATCTCTAAAACAACAATCATCAGATGAGCGGATGCACTACACTACTCTTAGTTCATATAGTTTTGAGAATATCTCGGTATACTTGGTTGCTGAGCCAGTGAATTTTTATGGTCTATTACGGTCAAATCACCTTATTCATATCACTCAACTCCATCAAACTGTATTTATCCTAATCTAACCTAGCAAGCTAATGCGGCTCAAATGGCTAGCTAATTTTTGCAGAGAAAATTAGCTGGCTAGATGCCAAAATAGTGATGGCTAAGATAATTCTTCTTTGAGTCACACTAAACAATGTTTGCCTAAACTAACATCACTGACTTTTGGAATTTCATAATAAACGAATAAAAAAAAGAAAAAGAAAATCCCATCTTCCCGCTCTTTACCCCGGAACTCACGCCGTCTGTCAATGACATGCAGCAGGCTTGGGGTGTGTCCGGGTACGACTCTCTCCTCCTCACCCCGGGAATGATGGGAAGGCTCTTTCGACAGTTCTCCTGACGTTGAGGGCTTCAGCAGCTTCTGGCCTTTTTTAGTCTCATCTGAAACAGAAGTGACATAAAAGGTTTTCCTAAGTACCGTGATTTTTGTGGTGATAAACTGATTTCATGCCTATATTTAATATTCAGAGAGAGAGAGATGATCATTCGTTTGTAAACGCTTTGGTAAATACCAGGAGGTGTTTACATTATGGACGGAAAGTCCACATAATCAAGTGTGTGTGTCACACAATGCACTTTCCTGAAGAGGCTTTCAGGCAGCAGTAACGCACATTGTCGGTGGAAAAGTGATTTGCATTGACTCCGCCCTGGATTTGCAACATGCCAAATGGACAAGATGTGCATACTGTAGAGTTGTATCTTCAAAGAACTGCTGCTGTAATCATAAAGACATGTTCTGCGCTGATTCCAGGACTGATTCTACTTTCCAGCGTCACCCAGAAGAGGTTTCTTTTTGAGTCTGGTTCCTCTCAAAGTTTTTTTTCCTCAAGTTGTGTCAGGCAGTTTTTCCTCACCATTATCACCTCTGGCTAAATTTACAAATCAGACTGAATTAAATTGAAACACTCAATCCTTCATAGATGCTCTTAGTATATCAGGTTGCCTGTTTTTATGGGTGTTATCAAGTTCACATATGCAAACATTTAGTAAATCAGAGCCTTAATGTAAATGTGTTGGAAAAGTAGAGGTTTATGCTATTAGCAGTATGAGAACATGCTTCAGACTCTTCGAGTAGTCGTACGTAAGACCTACATGTAATTAAGTCATGGTCTAAGTAATAGTCTTTTTTGAGTCCTCTTCCTATTCATTGTTTATAGATATTTGAACTAAAAAAAATTAAACTATACTCACACTATCTGGGAAAAAAGAGCAAACAGTCTAAAATCTTTTCTGCACATGCTTCTCCACCAGCGGTTAGTTCGCAGTAACAGAGAGATCACAGGCTGTGTATTGTGTGTATTGTATTTCTCTGTAGGTTACAGTAAATGGGACGAGGCAGTTCGCAGTCCTTTTTTAAACAGAACCAAACAGTGGCTTGAGCTGCAGTGTTTATGCATGACTGAACCTGAATCAGACCTCCCAGTGGCCACAGTCAGCTGTGTCGTCTCATCCAAAACAACATTTTACACCAGCGTAACATCCGTGCTATATAAATAGAGATACTTCCATGATCGCTCATGTACAAGCAGCTTTTTTCAGCCATGTTTTCAGCTCATTAAGGCAAGTCTAAAAGCCTGTTTGGTCACTATGGGCTTCATAAATATCTTCAAACCATGGAGCCAAACACCATTCAAATATCAGACTAAAGGTGTGGTTTAAAGAGGAGACTATTTTGAAAGCAGTTAGTTTTATAGAAAATGATTAATGTGTATTATAATAAATAAAACGCTTGGGGTGTGTGTGCAGTTATAGGAAAATAATCAAAGACATGGTGGGGTAATGTGGTCCAACATGAAACGGAGTTACTGTTATCACCCCAAAGTTCACATCCTGAACATGAGTAAAGAGAGTACTGAAAAATAGGTAAATATCAATGTAAATTACAACACGATACAGGTACTCCCTTCAATCATCCTTTTATCCATTATGAGCTACAAACAGTCATTCCTTTAACAGCCTATCTTTTTTCTCTCTTGAAGTTACTTAGACAATAAAACCCCCCCAAAAAACCCCATAATGCCATTTTTACAGGGAAACTGGAAAAATCTCCATGGCAGAAAAACCACTGAAACTGCTCTGAGGAAGGTATATACGATTTAGAGGGTTGTCTTTCGAAGTGATATAGTTGATAATATTATGTTGAAATATTTTTACATTTCTGAATTGTCAAGCCAGAATAACAGGATTTCAGTGTGTCATAAATGAAAATTAATATATTTTCCAAAATTACAAAGAAATCTTCCAGTAAAGGTACTAACTAAGGTCTGTGTTTTAAAGATTTAACATAGAAATTGAGGTGAGCGCTCTAATGACATTTCACTGCTTATTTTTAGCTGAGGGAGAAGAAGTAGTTAGCTGAGTTAGCGAAATATTTCCCACATGTGACTTGCCCTGGAAACCCATTTAGCAAGAAAATAGAAGCTAAAAATGACATTAAAGCATTTTTTTTAATTCTATGTGAAATATGATAATTGAATATCAATTAATTGAATATTACTAAGATAATCACTCAAGATTATAAACTATAAAGTGAAATGTTCCATTTTATTAACTCATCTTTCACTTAGTAAAACCGGTTATTTATATCTCTAAAATAAAAATCCTGTTAGTCTAGAAGAACATTATTAGTGAAACGGTAAAGACTTCCTATGACCACTATTCTGTGTTTACATGATATCACATAATACAGATCATCCAAATAGGATGAAAAAGCTGGAAGGCACCTTTACATGAGAAATTATTTATTTTTCTTGTTTTTGAATCCCCTTTAAAATTGAGCTAAGACAAATTAACATAAATATATACAGTTCTTGCTAAATTCTACTTTAACGCCTTGGGGACAGTCGTGACGCTAAGTTTAGCAAAGATCTAGAAAGGAGAGATGTTCCTTACCTGGGCTACCTGCCCCTCCCTGCGCCTCCATCCAGTACACTGAGAGTCTGAAGCTGCTGTCTACAGCAGCCACATGTGTGTGTGTGTGTGTGTGTGTGTGTGTGTGTGTGTGTGTGTGAACACCAAAGCAAACAAGAGATGGTGAAAAGGAGCATCAACTCCCACTGGATTGTTACGGCGAAATACTCGTCTGTTTTCTCCACCTCCTGCACGCCTACTGGTCCTCCTTTCACACTGCACTCCCAGCCATTCTGCAATCAGAGAGAGAGAGAGAGAGAGAGAGAGAGAGAGAGAGAGAGAGAGAGAGAGAGAGAGAGGGAGATTCAGGGGTAATACTGGATAAATCACAGCACTTCATTGTGAACGATGCTGGCTGATGCAGAATACAGATAACTTTAGAGAGAAAGACAAACACACAGAAAAGAGCATGCAGGCAGAAATAGTGATACAGAATTATGACATAATTATAATTATAAGTCAGGTCAAGAGCTTCATTTGACGTTCACATCAAACATCAGAATGGGGGAAAACTGATCTCAGTGTGATCTCTTTAACCATGACATGGTTGTTGGTGTCAGATGGGCGAGTTTAAGTATTTCAGAAATTGCTGACCTCCTGGGATTTTGTGGGACACACAAACGTTTCTAGAGTTTACAGAGAATGGTGCGAAAAACAAAAAACATCCAGTGAGGGAAACATCTTGTTAAGAGAGAGGTGAGAGAAGAATGGCCAGACTGCTTAGACTACAGTAACTCAGATAACCACTCTTTACATCCGTGGTGAGCAGAAAAGCATCTCAGTACGCACAGCATGTCAGACCTTGAGATGGAGATGGTCCGTATATGACCACATGAACAAAACAAGAAGAGAAATCTGAGTCAGAGCAAGCAATGTATTTTCAATCTTCATTTGGCCAGTTTCAGCATGAATGAATGAATACAATGAAAAGTCAGTATTGTTGAAATGAATGAATGAATGAATGAATACATATTTTATAAAACATGTATACTCACTTTTCAATTTAATTGCACATGCACATTTCTTTGTATTATTGTTTAACCATTAAATAAGTACATTAAATACAGTTTAGCTCCCCTATTATTTCTATCAAAATATTGACAGAGTGTATATTTACGTTTATATCACATATGAAGGAATTTACAAGGTCTGTAACAAGGCAAATTTTGTGAAAGCCTCGATGTCAAATAAATTTGGCTTATCCTGTAAGGTGAAAGGTTTTACCGCCTATCGTTGTCGCGGTAGATGACGTTCTTCACCCTTCACTGAATGGCTTGATTTCTCTTCTCGCGAGATTTGGATCTTCTGTTGCCATGACTCCGTGTTGTTGTATGACGACCCCGAGCTGCTGGGCTACACAGCGTCTTGACGATATTTAGCTAATTAAAACAACATCATGGTAAGTATAAATGTACTTTTAACAAATGAAATATTTGATCAATTTAAAGCGTGAAATGTTTTCTTAGCTAACAGGCTAGCTTTTGATAACTAACACATCTTAGCTATGTTACAAACCGCTAGTTAGCTAAATAACATTAGAGTCTAGTCTAGTCTTTTGTTGATAAATGTATGTTTAAGGTTTAAATATGGAATTAAGGCTAGAGTTATAACTTATTAATGTTTCAGCCTCCGAAAAAGAAAGGCACAAAGTCTGCTAAGGGAAAGAGCAGTACACATCACCTACCTGAAAGATGGCTTCTGTACAGCTTCCTCGTCCATTTCAAAGGATTTACACGTTTAACAGAATAGGCAGCTAAAACATGACCTAAATACATATTAAAAATATGAACACAGTAACCCATAATCATTGAGCACACACTGAGACGTGCTGAGGCTCATATACACGCGAGTGCAAAAGTTTGCACACCCTTAGGATACAACGCGACAGCAGTTTAAAGGTGCAATAGTCGATTTTTTTCCCCCAAAATTGCTCTTACAAATAACCTGGAAAATATGTAAAACATCATTGAAAAAAGGTTTAAGTCATGGCATCTGAACAAGTAGTATATTAAGTGGCTGAGGAATCCCGTTTGAAAAACTGATTTCCGGTCCGGAATGCTTGATCGGGGTTGGATGGGCCTCCTGTCAGTCATTTTGTAGACGCTGTAAGGCAGGGGAGCTCGTTACGTCCATCGTGATTGACCAGTCGATCACAAGACGCCCACTGATCGATCTTCTTAACAGGTCAATGTAGAACCCCGGTGTGTGAGGGTGTGGAGGAAGACTCGGGAGACCGGCGGGAATTTTGCTGAGGTCCGAGCTCGCGTTTATTCAGTCGGCGCTTTTCAGATCGCTTTCAAATACTCAACAAACTCAAAGCATCTCAACCGAAATGGGTCCATCCTGGACTCGCTCCATCAAGTTCAAGTTCACGCTTCGCAGCGTGTGTGCGTACACGTGTGTCTCTCAATCAAATATCGAACCTGTTTAATGGTTAGACACCTAATCTTGGGGGGAAAAAAGGACTAATCTTACCAAATGCACCTTTAACTAGACATAACATAAACAGAAGATAATCAACCGTGGTGTGGTGTGATGAAGCAGAGTTACTTTTACCACCCTGAAGTTGATTAGTTTTCCTATAACAGCACATCCTGAAGTGTTTTATTCCTCTTATTCTACATCGATTTGCTGTACAATTCACGAAAGACACATTGTACTTTTTATACGTTTATAAATGAATGTTGTGGAATTTAATGAAACAAGTTACAGTAAGTCACTTATGATATAGCAGCTATAAAAAGTCGTTTATTTTTGCACCGCACTGTAGTCACTGTATGTTCTTATCAGCCTAAGAACATTTTTTGTAATTCTAAACGGAACATTGTGAGGTGATACACGACATTAAGTGGTGATTACTACTAAGAGGTAGTCGACCTTCTTGTGTAAGTCCGGCTGCGTGAGGAGCTGGACCGGGAGCGAGAAGAGCGCAATTACTTCCAGCTGGAAAGAGATAAGATACACACCTTTTGGGAGATCACCAAAAGACAACTAGAGGAGAAGAAAGCTGACCTAAGGAACAGAGACAGAGAAATGGAAGAAGCTGAAGAGAACCATCAAACTGAAATCAGGGTATCAGCATTCTTCAATACCTCAGAAGATGTCTAAAAGGAAGTGTCTAAAATGATGCATCTTTTATTCTTTTTTTTGTCTTCAGGTGTACAAGCAGAAGGTTAAACACTTGCTGTACGAACAGCAAAATAGCATTACCGAGATTAAGACAGAGGCAGTGGTTGCCACCAAACTCCTGGAGAAAGAGCAGGCGGACCTGGAGAACGAGCTGCGGAGAGGCGTGCGCAGCCTGAAAGTGGATCTGAAAGAGCAGGAGCTCTCCAACGAGAACTACATCAAGAACCTAAAACTGGTGTGTGCAAGCTGAGGTTTGCTCTCTCTGTGTACTGCCAATTTGCCATTGTGGTCGCCTTGCATGGTAATTTCGGTAATGATGGTAATGGTAATGATGGTAATAAGCCATTACTACCATTACACAGAACCGATCCAGAAATGCGTCGGTCCTGGCTTCAGGCTATTCATCATCACTGTCATGTTAACAGGCGCTCATTTATTTCCACAGAGTCATGATAAGGAAATCACCCAGCTGCGAAGTGAATTTGAGGAAAAAGTACGAGGTAGCGTATTAACGGTGTCTGTCTTTGACTCTCCACCTTTGCATTAACATCATCTTGTAGCGTGGTGTAACGTAGAGTGGCGCGACTACAAAGAGATGTCTTTGGCTCCGATTACATGAGAAGAAGATGCAAAAACAGCGCCAGGAGGAAGACCTGAGGCGCAAGACCGAAATCCATGAGATCGAGCAGAGGAAGAACATCCACATTAACACGCTGATAAAGAACCACGAGAAAGCGTTCAGCGATATTAAGAACTATTACAGTGACATCACTCTCGGGAGCTTCAACCAAATCAGCTCGCTTAAGGTACGCTGAGAAGAGTTATCATCTCCTGCTGGTTCGCTTCGCATCAGATGTGTTCTTATAATCTATCCAGAATTGCTTAAGTCATCCACCCTCCTACGTCTGTTTAATTAATCATAATCATAATCATAATCTAATCATAATCATAATCCCCTGTTTGGATCTCTGTACGATCTCCGCTTTATTCCGACCCCTGCGCATCATTACATCTCTTCGTTCTCCCTCTGGCTGTCTAAGTGCAGGAGCAACACCGACTGTACTTCTTCTTCCTCCTCTCCAACCTCTTCCTCTACCGGCTCCACGACGTCGTCTTGTTCGCGGACTGTGAGCCTCTGCAGAAAGCCACGCAGGAAGCGTCAGAGCTGCAGAAACAGCTCACCAACTATAATAAGGACAAAGCCTTACTGGCGGTACGCTTGCATTATGAAAGGAATAACACCCTGGGAGGTGTGCTGTTACAGGAAAATAATGAAAGACAGGGCGGTGTGTTGAAGTGGAGTTACTGTTACCGCCATGAAGATGATTATTTTCCAGTAACAGCACGCCCTGAAGTGTTTTATTCCTCTTACGCCACAACAACTGGCCAATAATTACAATTCTTCCATTTATTAAAGAGCGATACATTAAAAATACTCTGTAAACTCTCGTTAATAGTGCATTCATATAAACCTGTTATTAGCTGTGGGGAATACTGTCAGAGCTGCTGTTATAGAAAATCAATCAACACCTTCCGACCAATCAGAATCGAGCATTAATTAGCACTGTGGTCACTGAGATATCGTGCTATGTCGTGAGTTTGGGAGGGGTACTGTGTGAGTGAATGCTAAACAGACCACAATTTGTAATTGATCCCATTTCATTCCTCTGTCAGGGAGTGAAAGCACGTCTCAAAGTGGCAGATAAAGAGCTGAAGGACCTGAAATGGGAGCATGAAGTGCTGGAGCAGAGATTCAGTAAGGTGAGAGAGAGAGAGAGAGAGAGAGAGAGAGAGCACATAAATCATTTTGCTCATCTCCTTCTCCCTCGTTTCTTGGCCGTCAGGTGCAGCAGGAGCGAGATGAACTGTACCAGAAGTTCACCAAGGCCATCCTGGAGGTCCAGCAGAAGAGCGGCTTTAAGAACCTGCTCCTGGAGAGGAAACTGGACGCTCTTACAGACACCCTGGAGAAGAAAGAGGCACAGCTTAACGAGGTCCTCGCTGCCTCTAATTTAGAGCCCAGCGCCCTGAACGTGGTGACTCGCAAACTGGAGGTACTGCTGATCACTAAACCTGCTCTCTGATGAAGGCAAAAGAAACTTGTGAAAATTTGTAAAAAAAAAAATACATTTTTGACATCCAGATCAGATTATGAAGAAGTGAGGCTGAGGCTGATTTCTTTCCAGAGGGGAGGGGAAACTAAAAGTAGACAGACTAAGCACACATTGTCGAATCGAAGTAGCAATTACGAAAAATTACGCCGACGCCATAAATATAAGTTTAGTGGGTTTTTTGTTTGTTTTGAAGGAAAGCGTTACAGCGTTTCTGTTTATCAGGGTTGGTATTTGGGAGAAACACGGCATGAAGCTGCCTCTCTGCCTTTAAGATGTGTAAGATCTGCCTTTAAAATAGAGTGTGTGTGTGTGTGTGTGTGTGTGTGTGTGTGTGTGTAAAAGTTTGCCTCATCATTCTTACCATGTGATAATAACCCATTGTTCAACACTCCTAGTTTCTTTGTCAGGCTGTTGATCGTTTTTAGCCTCACATCTAATCTGAATCTCTGCTCATATCAGACAGACTCAGACCTTTTCTTCATTATTATATTTCTGATTCATTTTTGCTTTTATTTATAGGAAGTGTTGGACTCGAAAAACGTTGCTATTAAAGACCTGCAGTAACTTGACCGAGCATACACATTCCATCCAGGTAGTCGTCGGGACCCGGAACTATAATGAAAAAAGAGAAGAAAAGAAACTTTTTTTTTTTTTTTAAGACTTTCCTTATCCATGGTGGAGTTTACAGAAATACACCATCTCCCCAGTCATTTCTAATAAGAGTGAAATTAAAGCTTTCGGAGTCTAGATTTACAGAGCGAACCTCTTTCCTCACTCGCAAGGGACAAAGTGACACATGACTGTTTATTTCCTGTGTGCGTTTGCAACATGGAGCTTTGAATCTGGCAACAAGCAGTATTTTATTTCTGGTTATTTCACTATTTATTTAACGTAAATGAGTTAGGAAACTATATTAGGATCCCAGGACCTTTAGGTGCGTTTCCACCAGAGGAAACGTTCTCGAAACCCAGGAAGTTAAGGCATAGGCTCAGAAATAAAGGTACCAGATTGTACTTTTCCTTGTTGCTGGGGTGGAACCACTAAGGGTCCTTTTATTATGTATCTTTTACCTGAAAATGTAAATATAGTCAAGATTTAAAAATAATTTAAGGTACATCATTGAACCTTACGGACCGCTTGTGTCCCTTATAGGTCCGTCACGTGTACTCTTGACAGTGACACTCCAGCAACAAGGAAAAGTACAGCTTGGTACCTTTATTTCTGAAAGTGTGTGTTTAATTCCCATTCACATCCTTTCCTGTTATAACAAAGTTTTAAAGGAACAAAAAGTAACAGGGTTATAGATACAGATAGCTGAAAACCGATGGATAAGCCACGCCCACAGGCGGTTAAAACGCGCCAACGTGAGACAAACAGGAAAGGAAATGACCTCAGTGATTTGCTTTTGTGAACGCTGGTTAAATATGATACAATCTGCTTACAAATGTGAAATGTAACCCTTGTGGCAGGATTTTAAGAACCATCATTAAAGATCTTGGCTCTAATCGCTTGTTTCCTTCCCCAGGCGCATAACGACCTGCTGAGGACGTATGAGGCGAAACTCAAGGCTTTCGGGATCCCTGTGGATGAGCTGGGCTTTAAACCACTGGAGAGCAGCTTAGTGAAGCAGACCCTAGGTCAGGGACCAGCCGGCCTTGTGTCTGCCCCTCTCTAACCTCACTGACTTAAACATGTACTTTCACATCAGCCATAACGCCCTGGGACTCGGCTCATATTCATCCTACAACAACAACAAAACTAATGCTGCTATCTCTCTCTCACTTTCTCTTTTATGAAAGAAGGAATACCAAATCAGTCCCAATAAATATTCTGGAAAAAGAAATACTTTACTGTCCGACCACCTGTTTACTTACCACTTTATTAGGAACACCATACAAAGGGATGCACATGGTCAGTAACAATACTCAGTGGCATTCAAACTGTAAGCTGTGGCAGTCATACGGTCCTCTATTGGTATTAAGTGCCCCAGTGTGGGCGAAGAAAACACTCCCCACGCCATTACACCACCACCACCAGCCTGAACTGTTGACACAGGGCAAGTTCGGGCCATGGATTCATGCTGACCCTGTTCCTTTGCAGAAGAACATCTTCTAAAGTCACTGCAGTACTGACTTAAGTGCAGTGTTTCAACATATAATACTATAAAGCTGAAATAAAGCCATCATTTCATCTCTGGCTTTTATTATAATTACGGTAACCGAAGCAGGGCAAAGTTTCATTAAAGCATTTCTGGTATTTTATACAGCAAATCTGTTTGTACTAAAGTTTCAACTTCAGAAAACATATATTTTTTTGAATTATAATTTCAATAAAATAAATTATTGAAATTATAATGGACATATACAATATATTAGTGTGTATTAATTAACGTCATACATTATCTTATTGTTATATTTAAGTGTTCAACGCTTACCGGGTTGTTATCATGTGTTTAACTTGGTGTTTGGCGCCACCTGGTGGACAATATGATCACCTTCGGTCTAACTTCCACGTCTAGCTGATTCTTTTTTCCCTCCAGATTAATCTGTAACAATTCGTAAAGAAGTGTTTTATATTTTAAAATAGTATAGGAGGGTTTTTGTTTGTAATATTTTCAGATGTTTCAGATATTTTCTTTATTGATTTTGCTAAAGTCGGCATTTTTCATCGTGGCGATGAGCCAAATGTCCCCACAAGGACAAAACTGAGTAATTCCTATCCTTGTGGGGACATTTGGTGATAACACACACACACACACACACTTTACTACTTTATGTAGTAGTAATAGTAGTAGTAGTAGTAGTAGTAGTAGTAGTAGTAGTAATATTATTTATTTAATTAATTAATTTACATACACAAGTTTCTCCTGTGTCAGAACAAACTAATAACAAATCTACTCAATCTCAGAATTCCTACTTATATTTGCAGTTCACACGTAAACAAACTAATATAAACCCTAAAACGGAGCGCTTTCAGAATGAAAAACGAAACGCATTTGACCTTTGTAGGACACCGTAGCTGACCCGGAAGTGCGCTTTATTTTGATCGGCAGCAGCTGCTGGTGTCGGTGTTCGGTGTTGAACCAGTGAGATGCTGCATGCAGGAGTGTGCTTAGTTCACTGTCATCGCCATTTAAAGCGTTTTAAAGTTAATAAACTATGGAACCCACTATAATTATTGGTAAAGGTATGTGAAAGAGATTTTTTGTGCTTTATTTTATTATTAAACCCGAGCTTGACCTGCATTTCCGTGTGCTTTAACGCCTGTCTTCTCTCTTAGACGCGACTAAATGGGACATTCGCCAGAAAGTGTGGGATTACATGGAGACTAAAGACCTGGCAAACTTCCCCCGACCTGTGCACCACAGAATCCCAAACTTCAAGGTCAAAGGCTTTTTAATAAGCACATTTATGTTGTTTTGCTTGGTATGTTGGTAGGTACTAATGGTTTACTCCTTGGTAGCAAATCAGAACTGGGAACTAATATTTGTTTTTGTTTGTGTGGCGTGATGCAGCCTGATGCAAAGCAGAGTTACTGTTACCACTATCAGGTTGATTATTTTCCTATAACACCTCCTGAAGTGTTTTATTCCTCCTATACTGCAGACTATTTATTTATACATTAAAGAACAATGCAGTTTACTTTTTATCCAGTTATAGTTACACCTAATGTTGTGGAACATCCAAGTTAGTTCCTGTTATCACTTGCGTTATAGGAGTCGTTTTCCTGATAAACACAGCTTGTCATGTTACTGACAAACTGCAAAGTGTGAACCTCCTCTGTTCTGAAGACTTCCTTGCATCAGGAAAACTTCACAGCTTTACCTCTGGCTGTTACAAAGCACTGATACTGGAGACTCCTTCCAAAAATGCTAAACGTCTCCTCACAGAAAACTCCACCATATCAGTGATTTTGTGTATATATATATTAAACAACATCATCTGACCAATCAGATTTGAGATTTTAATAACTGGCCTGAAAGAGAAAAGTTATAAGGCACTCTAGCATCATGAACAAGTCTACCTGTAACATTACTACGCAATTTTGTTTTGTTTGTTTTGTATTAAAGACAAAAAGTTGCTCATTCATTTCCCAGAATCCAGGCTTTCTCTGTTTCTCAGCTCAGTGTTCGGGTCATGTGACCAAAACTACACTGTTTTTACCGTTATGCATTTAAGAGACTGCTGATAATTATTGTACTGTTAAAAGTGACAGGCTTTTTGCTGTGGTTCTATGTATAATAGCAATATACAATATCTGTTGGACTCCAATTGCCTTGCTCTGTGTGTGTGCGCGTGTGTGTGCGTGTGTGTTCTGCGCTGACAGGCTGCTACGGCGGCCTGCGACAGGCTTCCTGTCCTGCAGGAGTTCCAGTCCGGCCGTGTTGTCAAAGTGAACCCGGATAAGCCGCAGGAGCGAGCTCGCTTTTACACTCTGCATGTGAGTGAGTCATCACTTGTTTAAATTTTTGTCTGTCTCTTCAGGGAGCTCAGGGGGCGTGCGGGAAGATGGTGGGCATTGAGTTCTTCACCAAATGCAATGAAGTCAAAGTGGATCCTGATAAACCCCTGGAAGGGGCTCGATTAGCAGCTCTGCAGGTGAATGTATAAGTAAAGGTGTTCTGTTCCTGTAGGTTACGTAAGGAATAAAACACACCGGGGCGTGCAGTTATAGGAAAACAATCAGTGACAGAGTGGTGTGATGCGACCGGTGTGAAACAGAGTTACAGCCACCACCTTGAACTTGATTACTTTCTAATAATAGCATGTGCTGAAGTGTTTTATTCCTCTTATACCACAGCTGTTACTATAGAAACACTAATGTATTAGAATGAGCAGATTTAATATAAACCTGTGATTTGAAGCTGCACTACTGTTCAAGCTGCTGTTCTAGAAAATTAATCATCACCTTCTGACCAATCAGAATTGAGAATTCAACAGCACGGTGGTATAAATGATAATCTCACACACTTCCTAGTGTGCATTATGGAAAGTGTTGCATTTTCTTCTTTTCCATTTTGCAGACTTCATGTTATCTCAACTCAGATGCGCTTTAAAGGATTGTGATCCGTATTTAGGAAAACTTCATCCCTATATTTTGATTCCAGGCTGGAAAAACGCTGCTGGTCCCGACACCTCGTCTACGGACAGGACTGTTTAACAAAATCATTCCTCCACCAAGAGCCACCAAGGAGGATCTGCGAGTGTGCTCTACGTCTCAGGTGACTCGCACGCACTCGTACTGTATGCACATCATGCATCTTTTCAAATTAAGCGAGAATTCAAATTAAAAAGGCATTTGTTGTGTTTTTCAGGGTGTGAAGGAGTTCAGCGTCCCAGTGGGCTTAGAGTCAAGAGTTCATGTGGACTTGGTAGTGGTCGGATCTGTTGCTGTATCCGAGAAAGGTCAACTAATATTTAGTTCATTATCTCATGGGTTTATTTTCCACTTTTCCGCTTTTATTTATTTATTTTTTTCAGGGTGCAGAATTGGGAAAGGTGAAGGATTTGCAGACATGGAATATGCCATGATGGTCTCAATGGGAGCGGTGAATGAATCCACAGTGGTTGTGACAGTTGTTCATGACTGTCAGGTCAGAACCCTTAAATAAGTCCTCATACCACAGTGCTGTTGAATTCTCCATTCTGACTGGTCAGGAGGTGTTGATTAATTTTCTATAACAGCAGCTCTGATGGTAGTTCTGACATCGCAGGTTTATATTAATGTGTTTCAGTTGTTTTAATACGTCATCGTTTCTATAATACACAGGAACTTATGGCACAGTTGTTGTTCTGGTGAAGTTTCCTGTAAGGAGATGTTTATTTAACATTTATGGAAGGAGTCTCCAGTGCCAGTGCTTTGTAACAGTCAGCTGTGCTTAAAGTTTCTAAGCACAATAATAATACTTCTATTAGAAATGATTTGTCTCTCAAAAAAACCCGGTATGATACCTGGTGAAGCACCGTGTAAACAAAAGCTACATTTTTGCACTTCACCTCCATTTCTCTTTGCAGAACAGGCACGCGTCACTGCCTGCATTTCCCTACGCAATCCTTCCTTCACATTTTCTCTTATTTTACGTTTTGTTTTATTACAAAGTCACATGACAGCTCTTGAGCTTATTCTTGTGAGAAAGCAGGATTTGGGATTACACTCAGTGCACTGATGTGTTATATGTGATCAACAGGTTGTGGACATTCCAGAGGGACTGACGGAAAGTCACGATCTCACCGTGGACTACGTCCTCACACCAAGCAGGACCATCAAGACTGAGTGTAAGATCCCCAAACCACAGGGCATCATCTGGTCAAAGGTAAATCTATACACACCGACCACTACCACATACGGTTAAGTGCAGATTGGGACGTGCAGCTGATGTACACGTTATATCTGAATTACTAAACTTTGGGAAATTAGCAACGTGCGGTTTCGTGCACGATTTACTCCACTTCCTGGAAACAAGGAGTAAACCAGCAGCATGTAGCTCAGAGGTTTAGAGCTGGGTGGTTTCCCACAGAATTGGGTGTGCCTTTAACTGTTCTGTTTAAATTAGTTAATTGATTGATTGCTTGTTTAAATCAAATGATTACTTAATCAATTTATTATTACTGTTATTAATATACTAGCGCTGATACTGGTAATAATAATAATAGCTGAATTCTAAAAATATAATAATGATTAAAATAATAGTAAAAAATCACATAAATACAATATATTTATTTGTTTGTTTGTTTGTTTGTTTGTTTAAAAACTTTTATGACAAAATGTATAAGTGCTATAAAAGTAACTGTGTTTCAAAGTCCTGATAAAAACAGTTATTCAGGCAAACTTCATGTTGTTTACTGCTTGTCCTTTGGGGTGATTTTTACCTCACAAATCTGGCAACCCTAATCACAGTAACCATACACCGTACATCACAGACACGTACATCATTTCCTCTCAAAACTAACAAAGAGCTCATCACATTAAACAGGACCTTTGTGATGCTGTGCATTTTCTAAATAGCTGCAGTCGACCGCGAGGAAAATGGAATATGGTTTAATTACGCACGCGTACAGGAAGTAAATGATTCTGTACACAAGCCTCTTCGTTAGAGTAAAAACAGTTAAGGATCTTACTGCACATCAGCCGTATTAATTCCCTTCACACTGTCGGCTTATTTGTTCTGACACACAAGTTTTTATTTAGTAAGAATCTCCCTGTTACTGAAATTGCAATAATTTCCTCTTTAGACTCAAGTTTTTCGACGCTGTATGGTTGAAAAAAATCCAGTGAATGTCATATAAATATTCTCTAATGACATGTTTACCCACGTTTTGTCTCTGTAAGTGCCTTCACCCTCTCTAGCCCTTTTATGGAGCATTTTTATGGATTGATTGTAAAACCGATTCTTTTTCCTTCACGCAGAAACCTTACGCATTGTATTTACGCCCGAGAAGTAATACGCCATCTCCATAACAATCTCTGTAGCTTACTGTTTTCACAACAAACAAACGCTGAAAGCCTCGCTTGTTTTTTTTCCCCTCTGTTTTTAGGGTAACCGAGCGAAACATGTTTTTATGTACATCCTTATAAGGCAAGTTTGCTTATGTTGCGTGAATTAGTGACCATGTTTGTTATCCGTAGTGGCTCTGAGTCACTTCACTCAGCCTCTGTGAAGGCCAAGTCAGATGTTCAGAAGACTTGTGGTTCTGGCATTCATGACTTTTCATTCTACGGGAAACGAGGTCTGGGGTCAATATGATGCGATTATTTGCGTTATAGAAATAGCTTTTTTTTTTTTTTGTCTGGTGAGTAAAAGTGATTTCTTAGGGAAAAAGAGATATACAGCGTTTCCTAAAATGTACTTTTTCTATTATTGCCTGTTTTAGTAATAGCCTTTAAATGCTGTACTGATTATTTTTTAAATCAAATATGGAAGCCAGCGTGGAAATAATCACACTAATACACGCTAATAGTCCTGTCATTATCAAATTTGATTGCTAAATGATTTAGCACACTGCTATAGTATTCATGAAATGCTTTAAAAATTGTCGGAATTGCGTAGCCTTCATGATGTAACAAGTAGTGTTCATTAATACTGGTAACAAGCGAGTCAGATAAGTATTAAAATATCTCAGCATGGCATTAAAAAGGTCTTTAAAAGAATTAAATTTAGATTTGCTGATTTCTAGAGAATTATGTACGAATACAGCTTCTAGAGTTTTCTCTCAAAAGCTGCCAACACTGTTACTTTCATGTCTGCAGCTAGATGCAGAAATGCTGGAGAGAATTCCCATCCTGAAAAAACTGCGAGCCTTGGAGCAGAAGGCCGGAAAGGACGTAACGCTGAAAGTGTCCTCTGCCGAAAGTGTGAAGACAAAACGGGAGAATAAACCCAAACCCGAGCTCAAGCCCCATCCTGATCCAAAACATTACCTGAGGCATGATCCTAAAATCCCGAGGCGAGATCGTACACTTCCGCTTATCGGCTCAGGTGAAGAAGCTGATGTGAAGCATGAGCGTTCTCAGACTCCTGTAAAGACCCTTTATTTGGGCGGCCTCCCGGCTGGCCTGCGCGTGAGCGAGCTGAAGGGTTTCCTGAGGGAACGGGATGCTGTACCTGTGAGGCTCAGCTGGCAGGGCGCGCAACGCAGGGCGTTCCTCGAGTACGGTGACGAGCGAGCCTCGGATCAGGCTCTGGATGCCCTGCAGGGGCTCTGCATTAACGGCCGCACGCTGCATGTAGAGCGAGCCAAAAGCCAGAAGAGCTTCCACAGACCTGGTGCTACCAAACACCAAGCAAGAACGAGCTCAGAGGAACAGCTCAGACTATAACATCCACCGCAGCCACCATCAGAGCTTTCCCAGAGGAGAGGTTGGCTATAAAATCCAGAAAAGGTGACGGAGGTGTGAGATTTCACTGGGAGAAGAACACTGATGGATGATCTTACAAAACAATTGTTCCTGGAAATAAAATTCAGAAATCCTTATGATCCTTATCATGTTTGAATAATGTTTATTAAAGGTGTGCTTTGTTAATTTTTTAAAAAAAAATTCTAGACCTGTAATAATCATATAGCCCTGATCAGACCTTTCGCTTTTCTTTAAAAGGCAACTGACAAGGCTTGTGTGGTTTCAGCAGAAGGTGTTAGGGTTGATTTGGAGGAAGTTGAAGGCTTGAGGGTGTTTTCATTGCAGTAGCAGTTTGCCTCTCAGGGGGAAGAGGGCGCTAAAACTTACAGCCTGACAGCTTCTTTAAGCTTTAAGGGTGGATGAAATAGGCAGTGAGAAATAAAGAGTACTGTATTGTAGTCTAAAGTTCTGTATCACTGAAGGGATTTTCCTAGTGGTGTAATTATATATGCTAAATGCTAGTTTTTAGATACATTGGGTTCATGCAGCATGGTGGCCTCTCAGCTCCAGGGTCTACGGTTCGATCCTGAGCTCAGGATGCTGTCAGCGTGGAGCTTCACATGTTCTCCTCGGGTCCAGTTGGGTTTCCTCTGGGTTCGAAGGTTTCCTCACACCTCCCATAAACAGGCAACTTTAGCCGGGATTGGCTAAGATAAATTGCCCCTAGGTGTGAGTGTGTGAGTGAGTGAGTGTGTACGTAGCGCCCTTGGATGGACAGGCATTCCATCCCGTGTGTATTCCTGCCTCACTCACAGTGTTCCCAGGATAGGCTCCGGATCCACTGTGACCCTGACCAGGATCCAGCAATCTTCTGCTGAAGATTGATTGAATGGTGAGTGTCTTTAATCCATCAGTGAAGCACATTCATTTGTTCATGTTCAGTGAAGATCTTATCCTGGTCATAGTCATGGTGGCTCCGGAGCGTATCCCAGGAATAGGGCGTGAAGTGGGAACACACCCTGGATTCGGCACACAGCGAAGAAAGCTTTTTTCTTATCAGCAGACACGTTAGTGGCATTGACGTCTCCAGCCTGAGTTTTATCGGAGTTCTATCATGTTCCTACTCTGTGTACGTGTGATGCCAAAAACAACCCAAAACAAAACGCTAAGTCATGTACTGAGAGCAGCTCCAAAGCTGTTCCACTCGAATCCGCCTTGATCCCTTTCTCCAGGCGATTTTACCCAAGCCTGCTGTTGGAGAAGTTTCCCTCAGGGCTCGCCTTCTTCTATAGTTCATACCACAATGAAACTTGAGCTTCCTCCGGAAATATTCTTCATTTCTGCTGATGGAGCTTTCAATTAATGATGGGCAAATCCTCTTTTTTTCTTTCAGTGACTCTTGATTGAATTAGGCACACTGATTTTCAAAGAACGGAAAGTTCCAGCCAAGGTGAAACGTTTTCCCGTTTTTAATTTTGACTTTTTCCGATATGTTTTCATGCTTCACTTGCTGTTAAGGAGAATGCAGTTATACAGTAATTTATGAAACTGGATCCTTAAAGAATTTGGCCAAAACATGGTATTTATACAATTTCTGTTTAAATAGCAGTCCAAATGTATTAGGTCAGGAAAGACACATTTGATGTTGGATGTTTTGTCTTTAGTTTTGCTCTGGTGTAAGGAGACAAATAAGGAGGACAAATAAATGAAGCTTACAGCCACCAGTTTAGCAGCGTGATGCTAAACCTCTTCCTCTTCTTCTTCTTCTTCTTCTTCTTCTTCTTCTTTGGGCTTTTCCCTTCAGGGGCCTCCACAGCGAATCATCACTCTCCANTTCCTCTTCGCCTCCTGCCTGGCAGCTCCATGTCCAACATTCTCCTACCAATATACTCACTCTCCCTCCTCTGAACCTCATGTATTTAATAATTGTGTAAATATGACTTTTTTTTTTTTAAATTCACAGAAACCTGGTTCTCTTTTCACTGTTATCACACAGATGGGGGAAAAATAAATCACTATAGGAGTGTAAATTCTACTGTAGTTGTAATTTCCACTTTGTGTGTGTGTGTGTGTGTATATAATAATGATGATGATGATAATTATATATTGTGTGTATATACTACATATATATAAAATGTAGTACATCACACCACTGATCTATGTGTCCATCAACTGTCTTCATCTTCTTTCTGACAGGCTCTGTTCGGACGGGATTAGTTTTACACACGCGCTGAGGCTAACTTCATCTTTTACAGGTGCCGCTTGGTGATTTCGGCCGCGTCTCTGTTATTCTTCCTTCATCTCTGATTCCAGAAAATTCCAGCCGAACACTCTCGCCGTTTTTAAAGGTAGTCTGAGCATTTCAGTGCTTTCTGGGTCAAAATTTTTTACAAGCAGATTTGATAACGATTTTACCTCAGCGAAATACAGCAGCCTACTCTCTCTGACATCCTATAACACTTGTGTATGAAATTTAAGACCACATGATAATTTTTTTTCATTTAAAATTGGAAATAAACAGAAGGTAATAGAATTTAGAAATATTAAACCAAAAAGTAAATGTTGCACTATTTCTATGTCGCTCTTTAAATGTAAGCAAACGTGTGATATTGACCGTGTTAGCTGCTTTGTACTAAAGGTCAGATTTTCCTCACGTCTAATCTCTTCTTCTGAAGCGTCTGATCAGACGACACTCTGATGGATTTGATCTAAAATGCATCATCAGGTTTTACACAAACCTGTGGAGTCCGTGCCAGCTCGAGTGCACGCTGTCATGAAAGCAAAAACCAAACCCTAAGACACTCTGAAATTCATGTCAATATTTCAAAGATTCTACTTTTTACCATTTCAAGTTGTTGTGAATGATATTCACACGTTTGCGTCATATAGAGATAAAACATCCATTTTTTTTAGAAAATGAAACCTGCTCATTTTTCATTAATTAATAAATATATAGTTTTTTTCACAGAACTGACCTGGGGGCAGTGGTAGCTCAGTGGTTAGGATGTTGGGCTACTGATTGGAAGGTCATGAGTTCGATCCCCAGCACTGCCAAGCTGCCACTGCTGGGCCCATGAGCAAGGCCCTTAACCCTCAACTGCTCAGTTGTATAAATAAGATAAAAATATACGTCACTCTGGATAAGGGTGTCTGCCAAATGCCATAAATGTAAATGATGTGCAAGTATTTAATCGAGCCTACACGCATCAAGAAACATATACCATCCAAATTTTGATTTACTGTTCAAATGAATCAGTTCAGTAAGTGAATCAGTGATTCCTAATGATTCATAATGCACTTCATTGCTTTTCATGGTATTGAGTGAATCACGGTCCCTAAACTAAGCAAAGTCGAGACAAATTGTAGTAGTCGTCTACTTACACACCAGGTCTCCGTTCCTCCGGTGTAGCCCCAGCTGCCCTGCTGAACATTAACCTATAAGGGTGTCACTCCGTCAGTTTCACTCCGTTAAATAGTCTTGACAAATGATAAAGATAACGCCGGGAGATGATATGAGGAGCTGGAGAGCTTGTTGATTTTTTTTTTTCCCTTTCTCCCAGATGGACTCCAGGGCCATGTGGGTCTTACAGTGTGTTTCCTTTCATCTAACACTAAGCTCCAATGTGCCTCATGATCCCGAAAACGACTTTTATTCGCTTATAGTGTAAGGAGATGGATTGTAGCAGCTGTTGTGGCATGAAAGTGGGGAAATGTCAGCTACTTCTACTGTTTCCAGATTTATGATGTCCATAAGTCGCAGTCCATTAAACCATATAAACATGGATTAAGGATTTCGGTTGTCGACGCTAACTAAAGATATGTTTTACCCTGGTTAACCATGTTAGATGGATAGTCTGATTATCCAAGCATGTAGTGTCTTGTGTTTTATTTAGAAGTTCAAGACGTCCTCTAAAACCGACTACAGACTAAGTGGAAAGGTTGACTTTATGTGAGTATTTGTAGACTATTTGCAGAATAGCGATTTACACTCAGACATCACATTCTTCCTCTTCTTCTTATTATTATTACTATTATATGATGCATTATGTTTTGAATTTAATTCCTAATTTTATATAAAGATGAAAATGTATGCAAATACATATGAAGAAAAATCACATTAATTCTACTGTGAAGATCTACGTGAAATTGTATTATTATTATTATTATTATTATTATTATTATTGAATGACTCGATTATCTTGGCTTTCCCCTCGGGGACTGATGAATTTATGAATTATATTATCATTCCCAGTCATTTTTAGCTCAGTGTTCCTTCAGCACACAGCCGTTAGGTGGAGCACAAACTCTAGGGGGAAAAAAATCGGCGCTTGATTTTGTGCAGTTTTGTGACTAAATGCAAAGCAATAAAATGACCAGATCAGCAAAGTAAAACAACACAATGCAGAGCTTCACATGTGGGCTGCTTGACAAGATCCCCTGAACCGTGTTCTCTTAAAAAAAAGGGGGGGAAAATAATCTAATTTAGAGGTTTAGGAATAAGAGGAAACGTTTCGGTGCAGCGTCTAGACCTCTGGCAAAGGGTCTGAATATTTACTTTATAAACTGAGGACATGATGTTTAAATAAAGCAATAAATAGAAAAAAAAATAATAATAATAATAATAATACACCCTAGAGCTGTCACGCATGTGCAGCTGAAGACGTGCAGGCTACAATAATAATAATAATAATAATAATAATAATAATAATAATAATGGGGACCATTTGCATTGCATTTCTTTGCTTTATCAGCTTTATCATTTTGACCGACATTTTATCCCAAACAATCTGGAAAATTTCAGCTTCATGAATTCAGCACCAAGTAGGATATCTGCAGAAAGCTGTGCACATGTGGCACACACTCGTTTTCTCGCTTTGCAGTTTGAGTTTCTCGCTGGTTTTGCAGACTTACAAAAGTTCATTTCCCTCCAATCCGAATTAAAACTAATTACATACATTTAGTATCATTCAGTAATTAATTATAGGCGCTGTAATGACCCTGCTAATAGCACGGGATTTGTTAATAATAATAATAATAATAATAATAATAATAATAATAATAATAATCTATTTAAGAATGTAATTACTTTTGATATTTTATAAGCACGGATTTACACTCATAGTGTCCAGTCGTAGAAAAGTGAAAAATTATTATTAAAAAAAAATGTTTGAAAATAGAGTCTAAAGTAAAAATTGCCGACAAAAAAGTAATTCTTTTTTTTTAGAGGAAGACACCCGTCCGTAATATTTTTTTTAATTGATCTCCGAACGCAATCACATTTTTTAAAAAAAAGGAAAAAAAGAAAAGAAAGAAAGAAAGAAAGAAAAATCTAATTTTCTTGGAAAACCTGCAAATTTGATGCGTATACTTTTGACCAGTTTAATTCCAACTGCATGCCATTATTGTTTTTATACAATTTTATACATATCGTGCGTAGATGACCTAAAGTCTAAAGACACGAAAATAGAAAGTAAAAGATGCCTACTAAAAAGATATTACCTACACCATATACAGTTTTTTTTTACAGTGCTGGAAAATGACTCGTGTCAATACGGATATACAAAAAAAAATAATAATAAAACACCAAACAAACAAAAGAACAGTGCTTACATTAAACCTTCATTTTCTGTTTACACTGAATAAGACAGCGTCTGGGCAAATATTGCCGATAAAGCGTTCAGGACTGTGGCTATAATTATACAATCAAAATATAAACAGAATAAATAAAGTCGCGCTTTAAGGTTTAAAAGTGCCTTCGTTTTCCTTCCATGTGATAACCTGGTTACACTCTGACTTGCACTGATGAGACAGAATTCAAATTTACTATGATCAGATATCGAACAGCTTGTCCTGAATGAACATTATATTTATATACGCCTATATATATATATATATATAAAATAAAAAAAAACTCGTAATACAATTTTCACTGAAAAACTCGATTCAATCCTGGTTCCCCGGAATGACAGCACGGACAGTCACTCACGAGCTACACTCAAGTGGTATCCATCCGCCAGCAGAGTTAGTACCAAGCGGGTTTTCTTTCTTTCTTTCTTTCTTTTCTTTTCTTTTTTTGGCATTGAGATGCACATTAGTTCGTAATTTGCGCAGTCTGATTTTGGACATAGCTTGAATACATTTGGCACACATCACCTTAAAGGCTGTTTGTAGAAGCTGGTGGAAACACCCGACACGGTGAAGTTAAGGTACCCGGCTTTTCTCTTTTCTCCTGTTCATGGCTTTGTACCGAGTTTGCATCATTTCGCATTTTTCTATGGAAGTGGCCTGTCATTGTGAGCGCCGTTGTCCTTTTCCTCCTTCTTTTCCAGCGCTCCTTTCAGGCCCGTGTGTTGCTTTTCTTTCCCCACCGCAGAGGCTCAGTGGCTCCTTCATCAGTGTTGAAGCAGTCTTGAATTCATCACCAGTGCTGTCACATCACGCAAGGCTTGATGTCCTGATAGGCGACTTGTTGGTGGTGATAGTAAGAGCCGCTTCCAGGTGAATGCATGGTTGAAGATGTCATGGCGAACTTCCTCTTCTGCTTGAGGAAGGCCAGCGTGTAC
This sequence comes from Pangasius macronema, assembly GCA_037577455.1. Classification (NCBI taxonomy): domain Eukaryota; kingdom Metazoa; phylum Chordata; class Actinopteri; order Siluriformes; family Pangasiidae; genus Pangasius; species Pangasius macronema. The sequence continues at coordinate 24,978,863 of CM074950.1, forward strand.
GACCCTCTAACCCTTACCATGGACCCTTATGGATGCCCCCCAAAACCACACAAATCGTCCTCGTTAGGTTAGTAAATGGCGTGATTTATTTATTATTATTTTTTAAAAATAATGTAGAAAAGCAGAGTAGTAAATAGTCCAAATTAAGTAGCGTGCATTTGCGTAGTGTCTAAATTTTTGGGTAAGAAAATCTGTAGAATTAAATTAGAATGAAATCTTTAGTGTATATTTGATTCCTTATATGAACATCATGGGGGCTGGTTTAGTATTGTGATTTAGGAGGAAAATATTAGCATGACATAATAATAATAATAATAATAATCTTACTACTACTACCACTACCATTATTATTATTATTATTATTATTATTATTATTATTATTAGGGAAAGATCTAGTTCATCTTCTTCTTTATGTTCTTATACTTTTTTTTCTTTTTTAAACTCGAATGTCGACTATCGAGATTTGAAATTAAAATGTTGCTGCTGTCTTTAAGCTGAACATTTCACGACAGCACATTAAAGCTGTTGTTTTAAACACCCAGAGTCTTTTTGCTTTGTGCCAAACGCGATGCAACGCTAAAAGAATGTGCGAACTTTAAATCCATCCCGGTGCTGATGGTGGATGAAATTCTAAAGCCGCCGGTTTCATGTAGCATTTAATGACACCTGCATCTATTTTGGCGAGCCTGATTACACCGCCTGCAGGGAGTGTGTGAGTGTGGAAGGGCTGGATGGTTGACTTCAGGGTGGGAGCTCTTCCTCTTAATTGACAGCGCCGTGCTCGCACGCGATTCCCACCGGACCCGGGGCCGCGCGCCCTGCTGGACTGCAGTCTGTAAATTGGCACCGTTTTAAAGCTGAGTCCCGGAAGAGACATGAGCGACCCTCTGATGGCCTTCACTAACTACCCCCAGGAAAGTACGCGCAAGAGAGCATCACCGCCTTCATTAAGTGGGGCAAAAATCCTATGCGCAATAGATTTAGTTATTTATAGGACATGATCTCGGAATGAAATTTCTTCTCAAAAGCTTTAAGAATGCGCTTTCTAAAGTATAATTGCTAATGCAGATTTCTTTTACATAGTGATAATAAATTTGCTTCATACTAACCAGTGCTATAAAATATTTCTAAGTGATTTGCATGCTGGATTATTTATTTATTTATTTAATAGTTTTTCTTAATTTTTTTTATCATTATTTTTTTTTTTATTTTCAATGGAACATCCAGCCAGCACGACACAGGTAAGACCACGTCCATACTGACCAGGTCTCTCACACAGCCTAAGCTGGGCTGTAAAGGGTTTGCGCCGGGGTTGCACGGAGACAGTGGCTGCTGTTTAATGTAAGACCCTCCGTTATTAAGGGAAGCTGACGGCGCGGGCGCCCACGCCGAGGTCGTGCTGGAGTAAACGGGATGCGGCTCCATGACTCCGCCGCCGGACAGCAGGGGCGAGGCTGAGTTGTCGTGATGGGGATACTCGCTCCCCGTGGATCCCGTACAGTTCCCCATGTAGGAATGTCCACTGTTGGCCGACAGATGAGACATGGAGTGTCCCGCCAGGCCCATTCCCTCCATGTTGCCTGCCAAATGTCCGTTCATCATCCCAATCCCGCTCTCTAAAGATAAACTATTTGGCGGGCAAGACAGGCCTCCGCCGCTGCCCTGGAAGTTGTAAGACTCGGGTAGGTGGTTGAACCCGAGGCCGTTCATCATGCTGTACATGGACGGCTTGAGCGCCTGACATTTGCGCCGGAATCCGCGTGGTCTGCGCCGAAAAGAGCCCTCCTCGAACATGAACTCGCTCGCAGGGTCGATGGTCCAGTAGTGGCCCTTCCCTGGCCGCCCGAGCCCTTTGGGCAGCTTAATGAAGCACTCGTTTAAGGACAAGTTGTGGCGCACGGAGTTTTTCCAGCCCTGGTAAGAGCCGCGAAAGAACGGGAAGCGGCTCTGGAGGAACTGGTAGATCTCGCTGAGTGTAAGACGCTTCGTCGGAGAGCTCTGGATGGCCATGACGATGAGCGCGATGTACGAGTACGGCGGCTTCTCAGGACGCCGGATGCCGGCATTGGTCTTTTTGGCTTTGGTGGTGGAGGAGGCCGCGTCCATGGCCGCCGATTGAGCGTGCGCTTTCTCGGGCGCGGACATCGGGCTGCTTTGGGCAGGCGGCTGCACGGAAGGCTGTTGGACCTCGGCCGTCATCGGTTCTGTGCTCTCGACACGGCTTTGCTTTTTATTAGTATGGTTTTTTTTTTTAAGAAAGGAAAATCCTCCACCTTTAGCGAGATCGCTGAAAGTTGTGAAACCAGCAATCAAACAGATCGTGTCATGACCCACAACAAGCGGCAAAAAAAAAAAAAAAAAAAAATCCCAAGAAAGACAAGCGCACCGTGGACAAGCTGTCGCGTTTAGTTCGGTAGCTTCACTGTCCTCGAGTTGGAAAAGTCCTGTGATGGCAGTGTCCACAGTTCACACACACAGGGAGCTTCTCATACGGCTTCGGTTCCGTCTGGTCTCGTTCGCTTTGGAGATCGCCCTTTACTTATCTGTGGCCATCAGCGCCTAGCCAAGCTCTTGACCATCATGAAGACGTCATGAAGCGCGTAAGGGACCGCCCAGTCTCCGCCCCTTTTCATCCCCACGCCACGGGGTGGGCTCACACCAACATCTGGCATCTCTGCGTAAAGTTTTCTCCTGTTAGAAAGCCGCTTGTCTGTTTGCATGTATAATATAACAGCATAAAATACAGAGTGCATATGAATTTTTGTCTATTTCATTAGTCAGGTTCAGATATATACATATATATATATTAGTTTTATTAGGCTTAAAGTCAGTCATGGATTGTATACACGGTATTAAGAATTAAGTATTACGAATAAGTAAAATTATAAGGAAAAGAATAGTGAGTATTAAAATAGCTTTTATGCAGTCGTTGTGTATTATTTTCTGTTTAATTATATTAATATTTAGTTTTTTTAGTTGCTCATTGTCAGAGCTTCTCATCACACATGGGAATTTTTCATATTTATTCCAACCCTGAGTTTATATGTCTGTGTGTGTGTGTGTGTGTGTGTGTGTGTGTGTGTGTGTTTTTTTTTTTTAAATCTGTAATAATGTATGAAATATGCATGCAATGTTAAAAAATGCATTTTTGTTAAAAAGTGAAAATGCTCCCAGTACTCACAGGAGCACACAGTCCGATTTCTTTTTAAGACAGACAGGAACATGGGCAGGATGTTTATACTGTCAAATGTAAACATTTTCTCTGGCCTTCTTTAAATAAAAAATCAAGCAAAAAGCCCCACAAGAGCCGCTAATACCCATTCTGAGGCTATGCGTCCGTTTTATGCGGCACAAACTATTTGTGAATCTTAGTTTTAACATGAATGTGGAGGTGAAGCCGTAGACAGATCTGACAGACAGAAGGACTTCTTTTCCAAAGCTGGGACTCAGATCTGCACTTGCTTCGAGAAACCTTGCTGTATGAAGACGGCTAATCGGTGAGTCAAGGCAAGTCAGATTCACTTGTCACCTGAATTCGGGCTAATAACAGATCTGGAAATGAGCAGAAATATTCTAAAGATTATATGGTTTATATTTATGAAACGCAGTGATGCAGATAGATGCAGATAAACCGAGTATAACTAACCGGCTAAATAAATCATGAGAATAAAATCTATAAGTTTATTACAGATACCTTATCTGCTTTATAATGTCCTGGTACTAGGGATATGGTGAGGGAAAGAAAAACCTGTGTATTAAGTGTTTTTTTTTCTTTCTGAAATGGCTGTATATGCGCAGTCTGGGTGAGCTGTGATCCGATTTTCGGCAAGCAGCAATAGCCTAGCTTTAACCCTGCAAAAAATAAATAAATAATAAAAAAATAAATACAGCTGGAATTTCAGGTTTCAGGTTGCTTCACCAGTAATACTTCCACTAAGGTTCCATATATATATATATATTAAACTTATTATATTGATATATATATATGTTCGACTATGTTCTATATGTTGTAGACATTTTATATCTATATTCTATTTATATATTATCTTTTTTATATATAGTATTTTTGCCTTGAAGCAAACCCTTTGCTACATTTCACACAGTGCATGACGTCGTCTAGTGACCCGCGATTATGTAGGGTTAAATAAAAATATACAACCCCCTGTCGCCACCGACAAGCCATTAAGGCTGAAGCAAGCCTCAGGCATTCGCTGTTGTGACCGAAACCCAAGTAACGGAGTGTATATTGATAGAACCGGACTTCACGTCCTCCGCGCAGGGCGCATTTATCAGCGCGCGGACCACCCAGCGTGTAAACCCGGGAGAGAGAGAGAGAGAGAGAGAGAGAGAGAGAGAGAGAGAGAGAGAGAGAAAAGGGGGGGGGGGTGCACACCCGTCCGTTCTCTTCCCCGCTGCGTTTAATTAGCGTTGATGACTTCATTGATTTCTGCAGTTATGTGCTCCATACCGCCAGCCTTGATTTTCACACTGCGCTGCGTCCAGAGCTATAGCACGCGCTCACCACTGAACACCACATCACACCAGCGCGCACTTTACAGACTAGACAACCCTAGTTACTGCTACTTTACTTTTTAACCCTACTGTTTAGTACACGGTCTGGGGAGTTGCCTCTGTTTTGTTTTAATCCTGCTGATCTTCTCTGACATGCCTCTCACGTTCTAATGTTTACCTGACTGACTCACACACACAAACACACACTCACACACTCACACAGGTAGCCTATAATCTCAACCAATCAATGAATTTTATTAATTAAACATTGGACCTAAATATAATTCTTTCTTCTATATATATTCTCTGGAAACTTTGTGTACTCCGCTCAGAAAATATAAAACTTTCCTTACTATCAATTCATAGTGTCTCCATATAGATTATTAACATTGTATTTATAGTTTTACAGACATTTAACCTGTTATTATTGCTATACACACACCTCTCTGTACGTGGAATTATTGAGAAGGTTACAGAATGGATGAATATGAATATATTTGTTTCTACAATGTTGATGCATTTTTGTTAGATCACGTAGTGATGCTGTGGATTCATCCACATGTTT
>CM074950.1:25003062-25074047 GCA_037577455.1 Pangasius macronema
CAGACGAAAGTCATTCACTGTCAAATAATTCTTCATTGTGAGTTAATATCGGAAGTCTTAAAATGCAAAATGGCCGATTATCGATGGCCGATTTAGGGCTAGCGTGACTGAAGACAGCCAGTGACAACGTTCTAGCAGTGTGAGAGATTTTTTAATCCCTTCATATATTGTTATGTATATATTTTTCTTTATATTTAATATTTTTCTTATTATTGGGGCAGTCGTGGCCTAATGGTCTGAGAGTCGGACTTGTAACCCGAAGGTGAACCTGAAGGTGGTGGGTNTACTGTGTGTGTGTTCACTACTGTGTGTGTGTGCACTTGGATGGGTTAAATGCAGAGCACAAATTCCGAGTATGGGTTACCGTACTTGGCCACAAAGTCACTTCACTTCACTTCACTATGTTTTCTTATTTTATGTCGGAACAGTCGTACAAAGCATTTCACTCATTTCACAAGTCGTACTGTGTATGGTTATGCGTGTGACGAATAAAATTTGAATTTGAATTTTTGCATTTTGAAATTGTGGATTAATATCTCTGACTGTTGAGCACTGCTACGTCAATCATCCAAAACCCATGAAAAGGAGGATGGTATAGGATGACGCAAAACTCACGGGAAAGCTACAGGTACAACAGACACAACAGCAGTGATGGAGAAACATAAAAAACAGAAATTAAGCAGAAAAAACATCCTTATTATCTCAAGCTCACGTTGAAGAATGCGACACAAATACGTTCGGGTAAGAGGTCTAGTGCGACTACATGCCACACTCGTCTTACGTCAGTAAAAGAAAGTCCAGTATTGTTAGAGGATCGTCATTGTATGAGCTGACACTGAGAGCGCACATTACCGTACAGTCTGTTATAGAATACAACCAAGATTTTATTGGGATCATCTTGTACAGTGTGACAAGTAATAATCTTAAAAGACTGCTCTAATTGAACAAACCGGCTTTATTAAATATATCCTTCTGTTGTAAATACATGCAGAGAGAAGCATCTTGGGCAAATTATGCTTAAATTAAAAGACTTTTTTTAAAAAAAAAAAGACCACAAACAGCAGGGAAAAAAAAAAACGGCTGTATGTTTGTCCGTTGGGAACGCTGAATAATTTTTGCAGCTGAAAATGTAACTGATTTAGATTTGGACTCTTTCAAGCCAAATCGAAAAGAGCTGAAAAGATGTTTTAAAATATTCCCAGGCCCAGAAGCCCCTCTCTGTGCAGCTGTACTGTAGGTTGAGTGCTGCGTCAGACTGTACACAAATCAAAACCGGGCTTTTAATTCACATCTGCGTCCACTTGCATGCCAAAAACACCGGCTTTCATTAGCCTGACATCAGAACCTCGGCGTTCCAGCTCTTTCCTTGCCTTGATGTATTTCCTAACCTAACATGTCACTAACAAAGTGCGCTTGGTGTGTTTGCATGTTTGTTTGTTTGAAGTCCCTTGTGGGAAGAGAGAGAGAAGAAGAAGTAGATAGGGGAAAAAAATATATTCAATAGAGCAAAAAGAGCAGAGCAGATGGTGGAATTTCATTACAGTGAATTGAATGCTCGTCTCCTTTGCGTGGTTATGTATTGGGTTATGTATTTATGTACTGGCAGTGCCCGGGTATGAGCGCTCCAGTGCACGCTTCTGTCAGTCAAAAAGCCTCTAGAGGTTAACTCTTCCGCTTGCGGCCGCTTTCAGGGAAAAGCAGGCAAACGATCCTGGAGTGAAATGGGAGGAGGCTGAGAGAACTGCTGGCAAGCGGCACAGAGTAAACCCTGCACAATATTCCTGCTTCATGCTTGAAAATCAATAAGCAGGCCAAACAGTGCACGCGAGACCCCACACGTCGCTTCCCCTGGCTCGCCAGGGACCCTGTGCTGCTCGTAGTGTACTCTGAGCTGGGGGGTGGAAATCTGTCCGAGATGAGAAAGAGGATCCTTTTGCATATGTGTGTGTAAAGGATTACATTTTGTATGTGTTTGTATCCGGTCACATTTTGGCTCATTGGTTCGGAGCCAGCTACTGCCCCATCGTCCTTGTGTTTAAGTCCTAGGTGTGTTTGTGTNGAGCCCACGATGAGTGTGTTGCAGTAAGGGAAATAGCTGTATAATGACTCATTTTCTCCCTGGCCTTTTCCTCTTGACCATTCAATACGAGTGTATTCTGTTTATCCTTCCACTGCTTGTCTCATGCTCATTATTCCAGTCTCATCATCTTGCCCATAAACAGAGGTCAGAGGTCATGTATCCACAACGAGACCAGATAAACACCTGAGTCAGTGCGCTCACGCATGTCACCACTTGATTTATGCAGTTAGTTGTCCTGTGTACACTCGTCCTGAGTGTCCAAGTACAGAAATGCATAAAGATAAATACAGTATAATGAGGTTTAAGTGCAGAGAAAGACTTCAGGATTTTGACTTGGTCTTGGAGAAACTCTGTCTTTCCGATTATTACTAATATTGTGCCCTTGGGAAAAAAAAGACTAATATAATAATATCTAACTACTCCAGGGTTAATTCAACAAAAAGCAACAACACAGAGTTAAGCAACAAACAAACAAACAGCTCCATTTTGGTGAACAGGAAAGGTTTCAGGTAGAAGCCAATATTACGATAGAATGAAACCGACAACCAAACAGATGATGGCAAAACAAGAAAAGCCTATTTGAAGCCAAACGCTACTGCTCTCAGATTGAGCTACCAATTAACGATTGAAACATCAACATCGATTGAAACATCATTCGTCATGATTTGTGATCAGAATCGATTGTTGGTCGCAAAACATGCTAGCTAGCTAACATTTATCTAGCGCATTTTATAGCACTATTTTTTTTTTACACACGACTTAATAATATACAACTTATACCACAGTGCTGTTGAATTCTTGATTCTGATTGGTCAGAAGGTGTTGGTTTATTTTCTATTACAGCAGCTCTGACAGTAGCGCAGGTTTATATTAATGCGCTAGTTTTAATCTGTTATCATTTCTATATTAATAGCTAAGACAGGGACTTGCTACTACCTGAAGGAGATACCTAGATACCTTCCTCAGAGCTCACAGTCGCGAAACATTCTCAAATGCGACTTAAAATTAGTTTTCCAACATGGGAAATTCTTTAGGGGAGCTTTGCAGTTTCTCAGCAACCTGACAAGCCATGTTTTGGTCTTATTAACTTTAGCAGAGGGAAAATAATCTCTTTTTTTAAATTTCTGGTGATGTAACCACTGTTTATAGCTGCTGTAATGTAATAGAGAACAGAAACGTTCCACAATATTAAATGTAACTATAAAAAGGTATAAAAAAGTATGATGTGATTCTTCAATAAATAATTAGCATTGAAAGTTGCTATGGTATAAGAGGAATAGAGCACTTTGGTAGAGCACATGCTGTTATTGGAAAAGAATAAATTTCAGGGTAACAGTAACAGCGCTGATGATTTTCCTATAACAGAATGCCCTCAAGAGTGTTATTCTTTATTTACCTTTATGTTAAGAGTCAGTTCTTTGGTTGTAGTACCTGTTGACTGTGGCATTTATCTCAACCTACACATTTAAAATTTGTCCACAGAAAACAACTATGTCACGAAAGATAGCAATTATTACTAAGCAGTTATTGGCAAAGAAAACAAGGCGGGGTTAAATTCGGTCAATTATAAAGGAGGTTTGCATTTCCATTAAGTTTAGCACTGGGCTTCATTCTCCTAAACTGGCACTGGTGCCCCATTACCTCGGCCCATGTTGGCAGCTTATATTTAGTCTGGAAATTAGCACAGAAAAATTGCCTCCATCTGCCACTTTTTGCCACCCATAATTTCACCCACCTCATGTTTCCACAGGCTGATATTTTCCTTTATTGTACTTCCCAGAAGATTGATGACAGAGGCTGATTTAATGCCTGTATAAATGCATCTCTGCATCCTCATAACTTACCCAGGCTGATGGAGGTTTCAGGACAAATGGACGATTTTATTAAACCTAATTATTTCCCTGATTAGAGCACTGTGGCTCCTGAGAAAGAGGCGCAAGTTTGGCGCTCGGAGCACGAATGGAAATAAACCAAACCGAGTCTTAACCATTTAATTATAAACCAAAATATCACGGGAGATTTTCGAGATCCTGCTGAGATAATGCCATTACTCAATGACTCCTCAAACGAAACTTTATATATATAAACACGCAGTTGATCAGTTGATGGTGGTGGCACTCTTAGAAAAAAAATGTTGATCTGGGGTACTTTTGTAGATAATGGCTGTAGCTTCTTTATCAAAAAAAGGGAAATCCTCTATTGCAGGGTTCTGAGAAGAGTCTACCTGAACTTTCCCAGAGTTCAAATTCATCTCCCAGCTCACACTGACTAGAGTGCAGTATGGGAATGGTTTGCGTCTGAGAAAGTATCTCGGATGGTATGTTTGTTAATCTGTGATACAGGTGTTTCGCTCTGATCCAAATGGTCTCCAAGGTTCTTTCATTTAACTTCATTGTACGAGACTTAGTATCACCTTGATAACGGAGTGATAACGGAGTGATAACGGAGACTATTGCCTCTATTTCTGGTCCTAGGGGTGTTGGACTGAAATTCTTTCATTGTGTAGAAACTGCAGGGTGATTCCACGACTGAGGTGCCATTTGCGATATTACATTTATAAAAATGTGTGTATTGGTGTAATGCAAGGACGTTATCTTTATTTGTATTTGTTTAGTTCTCCGATTATCCTTATCTGTTTTTGGATTCAAACCCAAAGTGGGTGTGGCCTAAACCTCAGTGGTAATAAATGGCAGTTCTGACAGTTTCTCAACCTCTGCTATATCACTCAAGTTCATAACACCAGAGTTAATCACCACACGTTGACGAGAAAAAAAATTGCGGAAGAGCGTGTTAATAATAAATATAAAAATGGACGTCTTAGCATTTTCTAACAAATTTTATTGGTTCTAATTTCCGAAATACGTATAAATAAACCACAGTGTCCCTGATGTTACTCAATGTGGTCTTTGTTTGTCTGGGAAGCATCATATCTGATCACTTGCATAAAAATAAAAATACATCAATAATAATTAGCGACTGTTGCCTGATATGAGCTAACCCCATGTTTTAAAGATTCAGTGTTGAAAATGAGAGCTAAATGGCAGAACCACCTTGTAGAGTCACTGCTATAATATAAGTGATAACAGGAACTTGTTTTGGTGAAATAACAAACACTGTAACTATGAATGGATAAAAAGTATTTTCTTTGATTAATAAACAATGCCGTTGTTGCAAACACTTTGGGACGCACTTCACATCGGGCTGCATCACATCACATCACTACGTCGCTGATTATTTTCCCAGAAAACCACACCACCGAATCTTTTATTCCTTATCCATCATGCCTGATGTCCTGCTGATGGACAAACCTCCAAGTTGCCTTCACGGCATTGCAGCGTCTCAGTGCTGTGTGAGAGAAATGCAGTGTTTTTTCCTATGAAAGCAGAGCTATCAGGTTAACTAGCGAGCCCCAGTGTGGCAATTTGTACATTTCCTCATATGCAATTGTAGAACAAACGGATCATTTGACTTGCTGCCTGGTGCATTGCTCACTCTGTCATTTTGCATACTGATCAGTCTTCACTCGTCCTGTGTGAGCTGGTGAAGTCTAGAGTGATGACTTAGACATCAAGGTCCCACCGCAGAGAGCCTCTGAAATTTAAAAATGTTATAATCAAAATGAATGTGTGTGTCTAGTGTGAGAGGAGACGCTCAGTCTGATTGGTTCTGTGACGATACAGTCTGTCTGCAACTTGCACACACACACACACACACACACACACACACACACTTTGTACCCATGACCTGATTAAGCCTTGTTCCACCTGGTCCTTGTTAAGGAAAAGTGCACCCAGTGACCTTTGATTGGCAAGTTGCAATACTTTACAGCTTTGGTGGGCATAGAGTTAAAAAAAACAAACAAACAAACAAAAAAACCCACAAAAGATAGTTCTCTTAAATATTTTCAATCCAGAAATGATTTTCTTGTCCCATCAGTATAAACTTCTACAGCTTTGCAGTTTAACTGAATGGTAAGTGGACCTCATCTCTTATTTGGCACCATGGAAAATATAAACTATTTTTTTATACAAAAAAAAAAAAAACACTTATCCATAAATCACACTGACTAACAACCTCTAGACAGCTACACACTATTTCAGTAACACAACACAGCTAACACAACACCCCTTTTAATATTCCAGGGGCATCTGATTTTCACAACTGTATAGTTTTCAATCCTTCTTCCTGATTAATATGATTTCCGCTTGCCTTAAACGATAACGAGATCGATCAATCGTCAAACGTATCGTTCTAATCCGATTCAACTCGAACGATTTATTTGGTTTGTGCCGCGAACAGATCGTTGCTAAATGCACTCGGACTGAACTCTAGTCTCAGACTCTCAGCTGAATAGAGTTAAGTGAGACGGATGACCAAAAGAAACAATTATTTAGTGACTTTAAGAAGATGTTAGCTTTAATTTTGCTAGTTTAAAGGCTTTACTGTATCATATATCTTCACCAGAAAAGAATAAAGAAGATATTTTCATATTATTATGATGCCAAAGCTGAGAAACAAAGAAAGTTGAAGGTATTAGGTAGTTAAATTAAGACTTAGAACTATCTAAATCCCAGTTATCTCCTGATTATGATCTAGGAACTTTTATAGCTTTGTTGAAGACTCCCAAAACTCCTCACTTCCTCAAAGGTACTACTTCCTACTTCCTACTTTGTTCATTTGTAGGACAGAGGACGACAAAAAATATACGCTCATTGTTCAAGTGGTCAAAGTCATGAAAACAGTGTTGCTAGGCAACTGGGAAATATGAATGCTGAGTATAAACTAGCATAATCTACACTTCAGTCCATAATAACTGAGGCTAAGAATGTAGCTAGCTAGAACATAGCTAAGTCATTTGTATGAATAATATAATGGAGATCATCATGACATTTACTGTGTTTTGATAGTCCTTATAGTTGTAAAAGGAGTCTGAACAACTATTAAATGATTCTAAAGACTGTACGACTAAAATTTCATTGAATTTGTACCTAGCATCCACCGGAAACTGAACTTCCCTGTCATATTGAGAAACATCCACAGTTTATTTGAGTTTGTGAATACCAGTAGTGTGTATTATTCTGCATTAAACAGTGAAGGTCTTGTGAAGAGTGCTTGACCCCCGTAGCTACCTCTTGAAGCTGGCGTTGGATTAGCTGCTCGTTTCTGTGAGATGTTTGGCACGTTTCGTCAAGTTCCTCGCCATCCGAGATGACTGCTGTAATTCGTCTGACCTTCAGCGCTAATAAAGTATTAAGCTCTTGCGAAGTGTTTAGCGGTGAGATCTTTGTTTGGCAGGCTTACCAGGATCTGAACCTGCAGATTATACCTCGAGAGGAAGAGAGACACAGCTGAGACGAGGTCAGGAAGCAGTGTTTGGTTATGAGGAATGGATTAAGAGCGAGGTGTGTGAGAGAAACAGCACACTCAGTTTAGCTTCAGGAAGGATTTGGGATATGTATGTATGAGCGAGAAAGACGGTGTGGTGGGTTTTGGGGTCTGTTCTAATCTATACCACCACACTCACCCAATACGTCCCTCTTGTGACCCTGTGTGTACCTATCCAAACGGTAAGCCCAGAGATGTTTTTAAAGGCAGAGAAGGCGAAGTGCGGAAAACCACCGAAAGTTTTAAAATGAAAAATGACAAATATGAGGCTTCATAACGTGTGGACTGACGATGAGGTGGAAGGGCTTAACGTTACTCTTGAATACAAAGCGTTGAATACACTTGAATCTTCATTCACAGCATGATTTGTAGCCGGAGAGGTGGCTAAATCGCTAACACGTAATCAGATAAGAAATTACAAACCAGGAAGTAACAACCTGGTCATCAGCCATGAAAAATCAGAGTCTCTCGTGCATGCATTCTGCGTGTTTTGTGTGCGTCCAACTGCGACACTACAGTCGCAAAAGTTTTTTGTACAAAAAGGGATCCATGTGAAAATAGTGAAAACATTTCTCCACTTATAAGGTCTTTTTCGGAAAAGCTTTGAAAGCAAAACACAAAGAAAAGACTATGTTTTAAAAAATATCCGTATACGTGTGGCCAGGGCCTAAATCTCCAAAAGCAGAGAGTTTTCCTTTCCTTTCTTTTCTCTTTCTCTCCTCTTCCAAGGTTAGATGTAATACATTTTGGATTCTGTGGTCGAACTCTGAGCCCAGGATTTCTTTTCTATTAATCAGCTCCAATATGTCTGATTTCTTGGCCTGCCGTTTAGCAGTCCAGGCCTTGATGCCGTGAATGTCTCGTTTTTCTGCTGAGCTCCTGTTACGCCTTGTGCTTGTAATTAACATGCCTTCCCACTCAGCGTAGACGCATGGAGACAGCTGATAGTGTTCCTTTTTTCCCCCTGTGTGTAATTTTGTACCTTCTCTTCTTTCTTCTCATTGTTTCTGAGAGTGTGTGTGTGTGTGTGTGTGTGCGTGTGTTTGTGTGTGTGTGTGTGCATGCATGTCTTACAGCATTACACTGGCATGATAAGGAAGGTCAGACTGAAAAATGGAAGTCACTTCAATTCAATGTAGCAGGTCCTCCCCCAATATACCCCAGGGGCCCCGTCGATTAAGTGTGGCCACCTGTATCACGAACTCGTACGTAATAAATCGGTTTCACTTTTCTTTTCTTTTCTTTTCTTTTTTTAATCACCATTGTGCACCTCTTAGCTGTTGCAGAGGCGGCAAGACAATCCTAGGAGAGAACTTTTTGACCGTATATTCACTATATATAAGTGTAGTAATCTATACACATTATATGATTTGAAGATGCACGTTAGTTCGTTTTCTTATGCATAAATTTACACACACTCAGGAGCATGAATGGGATAGAAATGAAATTTGAGATTTTCATGAATACCAAATTTCTTGTGCAAACACTCATACTAACAATGTGTGCATAAATCCATCCGATCATATCCAGCTTAATAAATGAGACCCATTATGTATTATTAAAAAGCAGTAAAATAATTATTTACATATCGATCTTGTATAAATAGTGTAGTGAAGTGTAGAGGCGGGTGTGGTTAAATTCTGGTGGTGCAGAATATGCATCGTATGCTTGTCACTAGGGGCGTGACGATACACTCTGTTCACGATTCGATTTGCGATACTGGCTTCACCATTCAGTTCTGTTTGATTCTCAGAATATTTTGAACAAAATTTAAATGAAAAATTCATTCAATCACAAAGTTCCAGATTGGGACCTCTAGTGTTCAAGCAGTGCAACTGCATCAGCTGCTTGGCTAATAGCATGCTGATTCCCACGATGCGAATCGCACATTTCACAGTTGCGCATTGTCAAAGTTTAATATTTTTCATAGAAAATTTCATATTTTTTTTGTATTTTCATAAATAAGCTGCTACATATAAGTTGCTTGCATTTTCCTTTCTATGAGACTGAAGTTTTAGCAGCTAATTTTGCTAATTTTTAGATAATATTGACTGACCAAAGAGACTGCGGTCCAGCCTTCTCGCTCTCTATTGGCTCAAAAGACAGAGACAAGAGTCAAAGTTCAGCTAGCTAAAGGTAAAGCTGCCACAAGGTGAAAGTTCAAATACGTCTTTCACGTCTCGCCTCCTTTTGAGCTGGCTGTTCTGCTAGATGAATTTTATTCGTGTTCTGAATGACCTTTGTTTTAGCTGAAAAAGCAGAAATGTGTAGTTTTCAGGTGTCTCTTGTATTACCAGTGCAGGAGGCCAAATGCTATGGCTAACCTGTAAATGTTGGCTGAAGGTGAGGCACTCCACGCGCCTGGATTAGCTCCGCACTTCACATTTCAGCCATCTCTTTTCTTACAAGTCTATTTCTGTTCAATTTGCTTACATTACACGGGTGTTAGAGATAGAGACTGTGCACACCAAAGAGTCCCCCTGTTTAAGTCATTCTGCCAAATAGTATTTTGTAAAGCAGCCCAGTCATAAAAGGACAAGCAGAGCTCATCTTTGGGAGAGTAATTGGCCTGAGTGCAGACACCGAGCCCATTTTTACCCCAGTTAAAATTTTACATGTTCTGTCTATAGGACCCTGTTGGCTTGCTGCACTATGTTGGTGGTAAGTTCAATGAATAGCCATCTTTTACTGCCATCCTGAAAGTAATAAAGGCATCACATGACCATGCTGAATGAAAGGAAACTTTTTAAAAATGGTGTCTTCTTAGCTCTTCTGTGTACAAGTCACCAAACTGCAGTCTGGATGCGGATCTGGCAAAGTATTTTAGCAAACGGAAACTAGCACATGAGCGAATATGAACCATCGTGTCTTCTGTAGCAGATCCTCTGTTGCATTGTATCACATCCAATCACATGCTTTTATGTAAATGATTTAGCTTAAGGCAGCTCATCTGACCACATACATGACTAGAGACATTAGCTCAGAAAGAGAAGAGTTTTCACAGACCTTCATAGATTTTTCATTTCATTTACCCTCTCTGGTCTGATTGTTTAAAAAAAAAAAACGATGATGAAAGCAAAATCTTTTAAGATAAATGGACAGAGAAGTGTGTTTAATTTCAGATGTGTCTCATCTGTTCAGAGTCCATGGCACTAGTCAAAAGTATCCAAGTGAAGCGCAAGTATGAAACGCAATATAATAAGCACTTCAAATTGTCTTGTTTATAGTCATGCTAGCTGCTTATCATGCTAGCCAGTCATGCTAGCTGCTTATCTGTACCTTTGTAAGGAATTTTATGTAGCTGGACTCTAGTCGAATGTCTCTGCTATAGGTCACTAATCGAATTTGTCACCACAGCTCCTGCTGTTTCTACAGCAGTCTCATCCTATTTATAAAAACGGCCGTATATCGGTTCCAAATCCTGCAGATGTGTTGACTAGACGGTAAAGGCTGATTAAGCTAGAAAAACACACGACAGCATTTGCACTGGAAAAGGTTAGCTTNTCTGAAAGCAGAGGATGTTCTAGTTGTTTACTGTTGCATGGCACCTTTATTTCTGAGTCAAGTTCCTGTCCTTACAGAATACAGCACACACAGAGCACAGCACACTGATTGTCTTTGTTATTAAGGTGTTTACAAGTTCAGCTGGTCTGATGTTAGTCTTTCACAGTGTTGTTGTTTTTTAAAGGTATGAAGGACTTCCTCCCCGCCAGATTACACTCTATAACTATAACATGGTGCTTTTGAGAAACTGGCGCAGATTATAGCTAAATAATATACAGAAATTTCATTTATACACAAAATCTTTATTTTTATAGAGCAAGAATTTGATTTAAGACTCGATTAGCCCACCTTTTGGGAATGCTCTTGAAAAAGATCTGGTACTACAATAAACATTTAAAGATGATAATACCACAGAGCTGTGCTCAAGAATTCTCGAATGTGATTGGTCAGAAATTGTTGATTGATTTTCTATAACAGCAGCTGTGACGGTAGTGCAGGTTAAAGGGCTCTTTCTAATACGTTATCGTTTCTATAGTAACAGCTCATTCACGGGGACTTCATCGTCATCTTAACCTAATAACGTGAGGAGTCATTTCTTTTATTTAACATTTATGGAAGGAGTCTCCAGTGTCAGCACTTTGTACCAGTCAGAGTTAATGTGTAACTTTTCTATCATCTTCAGGGCAGAAGAGTTTATGGTTTCTAGGTAACATGATTAAAATAAATAAATAAATATATTACCTTGAAAAGAGATGCTGGAGAGGGTATGACTTTATAGCTGCTATGACATAAGTGATAACAGGAACTAACTGATTTCTTGGACATTTTACAAGACTAAATGTAAAATCAGTTGCAGGTTAGTGTGGTATAAGAGGAATAAAAAACACTTTGGGATGTGCTGAGAGTAACTCGGCTACATCACACCACCCTGCTGTTGATTATTTTCCTGTAACAGCATGGCACAGAGTGTTTTATTCCTTACATAACACAATGTTCTTAGGCTAATTACATGCAAAAACATTCCACCATGATGAGTTTCTGGTTCCTCCCTTACTCAAATGTCATGTGATCAAGGACAGCCATTTTGAAAATCTTAAAAAAACGTTAGCAAGATCTTTAAACTTTTGTTATCATTTCCATAAATGATTACATCGGCTCAGATGGATCTCTTGATTCTCTGAGTAACTGTAAAGTTTTAATGCTTAATGCCTCTAATAAGCTAAAGCACAAGGTTGGATTTCCTCATCGTGACTTGACCTGAGTGGCAATGTGAAAGCCATCGTGCGTGTGCTCTGTCAGCCGACTTCAGTGAACCATCTGAGCTTAACCGCGGGTTGGCAGCGGCAAGAGCTGCGCAAACAAGCTGTGGCCTTGCCGAAACATATTCCCAATAATACACCAGTAAGCTTTGTGCTCGTCTCCGCTTCAGCTTTTAAATGCCCCGGAATTTTGTGGAAGGATCAGGAGGCCTGACTCGGTGGAGGTTTGTTTTGGCCCTGCTCTTTCCATTTCACTATGGGCTGCAGCTGTTCACGGTCTGTGCGTGTTTCCCAATTAAAGCATTAATCCAAATCAGTTAAAATGATGGCACGCGGAGGAAGGACGCCCACGAAGTGTGCTCTGTCTTTCTCTGTTTCTTTCCCTCTGGTAATTGCTCACCAAGCATTCCTCAAAATGAGCATCAAAGCCGGGGGTCTGGTAAATGTGGAAAATCTGAACGTGAAGAACAAAAAAAAAAAAAAAGAAAAGAAAAGAAGTGGGGAAATTAAGTCTGGGGTTCGGCTTTCTCCTCCAGAGTACATTTTCCCCCCGCAGCTTACTATCTAGCAAATGAGGTTGGATATGTTTTCTCCTTCGTCCTGGCCACTTCTGGGAATGTTTCTACAAAGCGGATCACAATCGATATTTACAACATTTCAAATTCTTTGTATCTGGCTATTTCCTATACGCCGAGGTTCCCAAGATGTGGTCTACCTCAGCTATTCGACGCTCCACAACTCTCCAGGAACAGATTTTACTACGGCGAAAAAGTCAGTGACGTGAACGTACATAGTTGTCGAGTGGAAAGGGTGCGTGACCTAAAAGTTCTTGGAAGCGCTGAAGTTTAGGGGACGGCACGGAGTTATTTCTGTTTACATGTGTGCCTCTTGCGGACTGCACACGTCGCCGAGGACGAGAGCAAAAGAGGTAGATGGAGGCCATCCTTTCTCCCTCATTACTCTAGGTTAGTGTAAACACGTAGAGAGAAACCTAGGCTGCACCTCTGGCAATGCTAAACATCCTCAACTCCTCGTGCATACAAACACACGAGTGGAGCTCCACACGCCATTGGCTCGGGAACACCTGCACGCTCCAGGGGATTCACTTTCCTGTGACCCGACTACTACAGCACCCTTAGGCCCATAACCTCCTATTTATAGAAGCGAATAGACAAAACCTCAACCACTAAGTGGCTGAATAAGAATAAAGGATAAAGTCCATATGTGCTGTGTCAGACCACAGATGGGATGATGTTGGACGTTCTTCATGCAGACATCCGTAATCCTCCTTCATAACACAGGATTGAGGAATTCAAAATTCAAGACTCGAGGCTCGGAGTCTGTCGCTTTGTGTACCCTCAAGTATGCACAAGTGTATAAGGTAGATAAGTCGAGTGAAATGTCTGTTCTGTGGAACAGCACTGTATATCTTAGCATATCTTAGCAACTCTTTTTTTTTTTTTTTTTTTTCCCAGCATGTTGAAGTTCTGGGAGGTCGGACTCGGTTAAGCTGCCGTGGCCCGTGTTGTGCGTGGGAGGAATGTGATAGACAAAGCTTGGTTATTCACCCCCCCACAACACCCCACCCCACCCCACCCCACCCAACCTCCCTCCTCTCCTTCGTCAGACGATAACAGTGCAGATTGGAGAGAGGATGAGGGGGTGTTCGCTCGTGCAATGTGAAGCGGCGATAAGGAGGAATTGGAAAGGCTGTGGACTGTAGAAAGAGTCCAACTTCTATTGTGGAAGAAAGGCGAGTTCCTGAGGCAGGAGGGCAGGAAGGGCAGGGAAAGGTGAAGGCCGAAAGAAACATTAATTACTCTGCCGGGGTCATAAAGCACCTGTCTGAGGTTGACACAAGAATCTTTGTTCTTATCATGACTTTTAACAATGCCACTCCATTTCTTATGACATAATGGATGCAACATTAGACATAACCCTTAGAGGTGCATAGCGATTTTTGATGCCTAGGTGTAAATGCCTAATGTGTTGTTTTAGCACAGATTGCGGTTTCAAGTATATCAGGTGAAAAAAAAAATAGAAGATTTTAAATTTTTTATAGACCTACAGAGTAATGATGACGACTTTATATAATATATTTTAATAATATATTTTATTATTGTAACTTTAATTTTCCGATGCTAAACTGCGGCGCTACGTGTGGATTTGCGTTTTCTTCCCCCTTTAGAAATCCACGGTTCTGTGTCAAGATGCGATTTAAAATACATCTTAAAATACATACGTGGTTTCTAAATTATTACACAATATGTAAGAGGTTGAATAAATAAATAAATAAATAAAACAGAGGGGGTAAAATGACTCAAATTCTTTACGCATGTGAAATTCCTCATCTAAATAAATTCCTGAAGTACAAAAGCTGAAGTACATCTTCAGCTTCTTCACTCAATTTAAAGTAAAAAAGTAAAAACATTTAGTTACTTATAGTATTTAGTACATTTAGTATGAATGTAGATAAAAGTGCAAGAAAGATCCACAAAAGAAAAACACCTATAGAGCTTATTGCAGCATGGAACGTGGGAAAACATTAGCTAAGGCTAACACACAACGTGTTAGCTAGCATGATAATAACTCCAGACCAGACCAGACCAAATTAGCTGAACTGCTAATAGCTAGCTTGATGAAGACAAGGCGTACTAGCAGCAGATTGATTACTGCGATGGGTTTTAAGTCTCATTAATGAGAAATGTCGACATGTTTACAAAAATAGTGAGGGGAAAGTAAAGGTTTTCCTTTTGCAATGTACCGAGTGAAAGTCAAAAGTTAAAAAGCAGATTTAAGTCCAGTAATAAGTCAATACACTGATAGTATTCTTTGGGAAAATATTTACATTAATACTGGAATTGTATTTGAATTATTCAATTAAGGAAACTATTATTATGACATCATATATTAACAGTATAACATGTTGTAAGGGTCTGCCTAGCATTATATCGCATTATTAGCGATATAAACTCATACATGTGAAGCTTTTGGTATTATATTTAATAGAAAAATCCGCAAAAAATTAGGATTAAAAGGTTCTAAAACCTGACACAAGCATCTGCGGCCAATCGATTCACGAGCTAACCGAGAAGACTCAAAGCCGAAAGAACGAAAAGTGTATCTACAGATGAACATTTGCTCAATTAGTTTAATAAAAATGAAGTGTACAGAACAGGATGGTGTTGTTCTAACGTACACACTGATATGTAAACGATCTGGTACTTTACTTTCAGAAATCGTGTCGTCTTTCGATCGCAGCATCGATTGCAGTCTATTGTAATCGTAATTGACGTCATACTGTCTTGTTAGCTGTCGATGTGCAATATGTTTCATAACACGAATCTTTCCACATAACTGCAGCAGACTTTAGGAGAAATTGGAAGGTGTGTGTGTGTGTGTGTGTGTGTGTGTGTGTGTGTGTGTGGCTGTTTATTTAGATCTAAAATGTAATCTTTTTTTAGGAGCTTCATATTTTGAAAAAAAAAAACCTGTTTAATTCTTAATTCATAAATATTTTTTCCCTTTTCAATCCCCTTCTTTTATTTTTATATATAATTTGAGCAACAGAAAAAAAGGTCTGGAGTGTAGCTATGAGAGAAGGACACACACACACACACACACACACACACACACACACACACACACACACACACACACCATTCATAATAATAGTCTTACTGTCATTTCTCTGGACAGATATTTAATATTCATCGTAATATAAGAAACTTTTCAAAAAAAACAACAACAAATGTTTATCAAGGAGAATAGCAGAATATAAATATAGGTAAGAAATATTAAATGGCTATTTATTTTTATTTTGTAGGTATTTTATATTTAGATTTGAAGCAGTTTTCTTTTTTTTTTTTTTTTTTGTTAAAGGTTTTCTTGCTCTGTGTGTTACAGCCTCAACATTGCATTTTTTTCCCCTTACAAACCAGGATGGCTAAAGAATAAAGGTGTTTATTCGAGTTGCTCTATAAAGTTTGTTTAACAGCAGAGAACAAGGATCGTTGTTGGATAATATTTTCAAATAAGAAACACAAAATTTTTTTAATTAAATTCCGTGATTTAAAGAGGCCACGAGATCCCGTTTTCCGGCGTCTCTCGGTACGCGCGGACTCTGTGTGCAGGCCTCTTAAATGAAGTGCGTGGAGAACACAAATATTTATACGAGCGTGCAGGTTAAACTTCTCCATTTTTCAATTTCAGCCTGGTCCGTGTGTTCGAGTAGGAGGAATCTCAGAAACTCATCCGGACCTGGAATTTGTTTGGCCTACAAAGTAGCTGAAGCTGAGAAGCAAAATAACACCATAAAACATCTTAAAGTTGCTCAGTGATGCTGCTATAAATTTCAAACTGCCTCAAAAATGTGTTTTTGGTACATTTTTCTTTAAATAATATGGAAGAATATTGGGATTATGGAACACTGTTAGTTTTTTCATCTTTGGTAAATAATATTCTGAGAAATTCCTGTCAGTGTCTGAACACCTTTACATTTCTGCATTTATTTATTACACAGAAGAAGTAATAAAAAATTCCTAGTTTTTCAAGAAAATGCTGTTTAAAAATTCTCATTTTGCCTAAATGCTGAATCCCCCCTGTGATACGCAATAAGTGTTTTGATTTGACTAATTTATGTTAAAATATATTTAGCTGAGTCAAACATTTTGCTTATGATTTACTTTTCATTTTGAACCATTTGCTCATCATTTCCACAGTTACAGCTGTTCTCCATTTTCTAGAAATAATCATATAAAATCATAAGTAGAAAAATACAAAGAATGCAAAGGAAAAGCGTTTTCTCTGTGCATCGTGTCGTTTTCTCTGTTCAGACACGACGCTGGAGTTTGGCTCTGACGACCCAGCGAAAAGGCGCACTCTTTGAAAGACGAGCAGACGAGACCCTTTCATTGCGAAGCGGGAGTTTAGGGGTGTCATTACTCTCTACGCTTTCGGTTCTCCTCTATCTTCACTCTGGAGCACTCCACTGTAGGTCCACCTAACACTGCGTTTATACATGGGGGAAATAACCGAACGTGTATGTTACTGTAGGAAACACCTGCTGATGGTTCGCCGATCTTATTGTCCCTCAGCGTCGGGTCTGTACTTCTGCACAGCTGGGAGTTAATCACACTCTGGCTATTGCAACTCGCTCCAGAGCTGTCAGAATAAAGCAAGCAAACGAAACGAGACTATTTGCGAGACTTTTGACGGAGTGAGATTCGAGACAACACGCTGAAAGAGCGAGCGAGAGAGCTCGGAGAAATCAGCAGCGGTTGTGGGCCGTTTGGGTGCGGGTCAGGAGCCGAGCTTGGCAGCGGTGGCAGTGGACATTTTTCTCTGTCAGGGCTCACAGGAGTCGCTACAAAGAAGCCAGCTGTCAGGCCTCATGGAACCTGGCCTCTAATTAAAACAGTGGAAAATTAGATAACTCCGCAAATTCATCACGGGTGCCCCGAGCCGTCAGGGCTCCGCTGCTCTGGGGGGCTGCCACCCATCTTTTGTTTACACCATAGAGACTTGGCCCCTCTGTGCTGTGTTTCTTAGAGCTGATTTTTTTTTCTAATGGGCCACAAGGGCTTGTCCTGCATGTCCCCTCCCCTCAGAACCCCCTCCTGGAAGGAGATGATGGAGACCCTCATTCCACCCTTCCATCCCGGGGTGAATTCGCCCACGCCTACCTCGTTAGCCCCTCATTTATTAGCCACTAATGGAAGTTCTGAGTGCTCTGATCTGATGCCATGTGCTGGAATACAAATGTCTTCGACATTCCTCTGGCCGGTCTCATCCGGTCCACTCTGGTCCTGTTATCACAAAAAAAACCTACCAGAGATGCCATTTCATCTCACGTCTCTCCGTTTGAGCCCGACGTGCCATTCATCGCTGTCTAACGAGGACAGGTGTGATGAAGAATGATATCCGAGCACGCTGTGGTCAACCTCACGTCAACCCACTCCTGACAGTTTACTCCGACCAGAACCGCTGGGCCTGTTTTAACAGCTGACGTTTACAGTACAGGCTACGTGTAAACCAAAAAAAGGTGCGCTTTAAATAAAAAAGAGTGCTGGAACGATAATTGTTTTAATGGGGTTACACCTAATCTGTCATGCTATAAAACACAAATAAATGGTGCACCAGAGAAACGCAGGAGTCCCGGCCAGAAACATCAGAACGTGAAACCAGAAGAAGGAACGTCACGCTCACCGTCCAAGCACACAAATCCTGTGCGAGATGTATAATAAGTGCCGAATAAAACACTTTGCAGTGTGCTGTTACAGGAAACTAATCATCAATGGCGCCCACAGTGCACCTCGCTCACTGCAATGACAGTAGTGGCGTTTCAACTAATAAAATAATATTTTTTTTTGTGAAGGGTGAAGAACATTTATGTATTTTATACCACAGTGCTGCTGAATTCTGGATTCTGATTGGTCAGAAGGTGTTGGTTAATGTTCCCGCTATGTGCAAAATCACAAATTTGTATGAGCTAATATATTATCGTTTCTATAGTAACAGCTCATTTGCTGGGATTGGTATGCTCCACTCCCACTCACTTTGTAATTTAACGAACAGATTTTTAAAGTTTTGTTATTTAACAAAGAAGAGCGTATAATCTTTGATCTGCTGACGTTCTCCGTATGGAGGAGGTTACGTAACATGTACCCTTCCTCAGAGGTCACAGCCGATTAAAAGGTATTACCCTTTCTGAAGTCCTTCTCTCAGACCATTCCCTTCCTGACTTTACAGCTGCTATAATGTCACTTCATCGTCATTCCACAACATTAAATGCAACTGGGAATGGATAAAAAGCGTGATATGTCATTTGTTAATAAATAAAGATTGTAATGGTGGACAAGCTGCTGTGGTATGAGAGGAATAAAACAATACAGGATGTTACAGAAAATATCCAACTACAAGCACTGTGTTGTGGATTATTTTCCTGTAACAGCACACCCCTGAGAGTTTTATCCCGTAATTATATGGCATTATGGAAACACTCGACTCCATTGTAATATATTTTCCTTTAGAAGCTTTATAAGAGACGACAAAATGATGATTCAGTTTACGTAGCGATTAGATGTTGGATAGAACGTCCACAGACTAATAACGGATTATATACAGGATGTTATATGACGATATGCTGTACGTCCATCGGCAGGGTTTGGGAAGAATTGCAGTAAGAATCTTTAGTGTTTCCTCTGAGGTATAAAAGCGAATTTTTGGGCCACGATGAGCCGCTGTCCCTCTCCGTCCCCTCCATGGGGGGTCTGACCCGGTGGTCTGCTTCCCTTCCACAGAGAGGCAGCTCCATGTAAACACAGCCCCAAGCGCCACTCTTCATCCACCTCCCTCCCTCCCTCCATCCCCTCTCACACGCCCACACACACACACACACACACACACACACACACACACACACACACACACACATACGCCAGCTTGTGTCCAGCGACCTGGCTGGATCAGGACACGAGTGGACAGCTCCTCCTCCTCCTCCTCACAGACACGAGCTCCATCCGCCACGTCCGTACACGTCTCCAGACGTTTTGTCACAGCAGCGTGGTTCACCACAGCTTTCACGTTTCGGCCAACTCTTTTTAACGTTTCAGCATTTTTTTTTTCATACGTCTCTGGATCACTTTTGTATTCCAAATTCATCCAGTCAGCTGCGGAACTATTGGCACCTTTCGGGAGAATAGGCAAGTACTGTGTGTCACTAAGTACAAAAGGTAAGTTTCTCAAGCTCCTGCATGAATGAATCGAAGGTGGTTGTTTTTACGGCTTAGTAAATAACGGTATTTTCTGTTTAAAAAAACCAAAAAAACAGCCAAAACCCAAACAGCTGCATGTTTGCAAAATTATTGGCACCCCTCAAAAACATTTAAATGGTCATGCTTGAAAAAAAAATTGGGTAACGCTTTCTATGAAGGTCACAAACTACAAACATGTACATTTCTTGTTATAATACATTTATAAGGCTTTATACACATTATACATTTCATAGCTATCTTTATTATGCATTACAAATTGTTAACATGATGCATTAGATGTAGTGTTCATTACACATTACCAGGAAGCTTTAAAACTTCTGAAGGAACTTTCAGTGTTCAGTGTGTGTTCAACTAAACATGCTAGCATTGTCTACGAAGTGAAACTACAAACCCATCGACTTATAATGCATTCATAAGGAGTTCTATACATCATTAATGACCACAATAAGCGTTATAATCTGTTAACATGATGCATTGTATGTAACATGTTATACCACCAATACCAAAGAAACTATGCTCACGTTTGTACAGTGCATCATAAAACTAGCTGGATTTATTCTTTAGGTAACAGTTATATGGACAGTGTAATGACCTAAGAATATATATAACCTGCTATAATGCATTCATAAAGCATTAAATACATCATTAGAACAATTTATGAAAAGGCATTACAGTTTCTAGAAATGTTTATCATGCATTGACACCGAGCTAACACAATGCATTATAAGCGGTGTTTATAACACATTATATCCCCCAAAGCGCAGAAATTCTGCCCATGATGCAAAGCTGCATGGTTTCTCTAGTGTTGGTGTTATAATGTTCTATAAACACGACTTATAATACGAACTTATAATTATATAATACGATGTATAATTCATAATAAACATCGCTATAACGCGTAATGCATTTTCATAAATAAATATAACAGTATTTGTGTATAATACCTTATAAATGCATTATAACATGATGCTCCTAGTTCACTTTAACTACGACTGTAAAAAGAGTTACCTTTTATTCTTTAAATGAAAGAGATGATAAGAAAAGCATGCTCAAAAACTTTTCTTTTATTTAGAGTTTAGTGCTTTAAAGTGAAATTTTGATGAGCTTTAAATTGGGAGAAATTGAATGCCAATGTTTTTTTTTAAATCATATTTAAGTTATCAATAATGTGCACTCATAAATGAAATCTATATCCATTCAAATTAGGCAGTATAACATGGTATGAGGGTATTCATAGGTCATTAGATCTGTATATATTATGCAGTTTATATTTATAAGCATTTCCAAGGTTTGTTTTATATCTCACAGTTTGAACATTAGCTAAGCCAGGATGCCTTAATCAGAATAATGCTGTCTAACAACACAAATATGTACTGATCATTTAACAATTTAATCATCAGGGCTCCATTTTCGATACCTAGATATAAGTAGATAAAAATACCCTGTTTCAAATATATATACGGTGCTTTGTATCATTTTCGAAACTTGTTGCTGCTCGGTCGCACTCGCGATTGGTGCAGGAACTGAATAATAAAAGGTATAAAGGGTCAATAAGCTGCTTATTAAAGCAATAAGACATGATGAGGTGTGAATTACAGTGACTTTATTAGGAGTACGGACCTTCTTACACATAACGCAAAGCATAATATCCTTTACAATATGAATAAATCTACTCTTGAATAAATAATTTAGTTATCGTTAATGATATTCACAGTAAACAATTCTTCCACCACACAAGTTTTGTGTTAATGGTGTGCTTTGGTTGCTAAGCAACATAATGGACAAAGATGGACAAAGGTGTGTGTATATCGAGGATATTTTCGTGTATATCGAGTATTATATTTGTGTATATTTTACGACTGAGTCTAGACATGTTAATTGAAGGGTTTCAGAAGTTAGTTTACCGTTTATTTATTTATTTTTATGCTTCGTGAGAGCAGAGTTCTGGGTTAAAACCTGAACAAATTTCTAAAAAAAATGTCCAAAAAATGTGCAGTCATGATTTTTTTTTCCATTAACCCACCAATTTCTTTGACAACATCCAATTCATAGACTGTACTGTAAATAATTTCTAAATTATTAAGCAAAATTATTACGTAAATGATCCTTCATAGTGCAGGAGACATCACTGATCACTAAGGTAGAGTGAGCATCACATTGAACACTCTCTCTCTCTCTCTCTCTCTCTCTCTCTCTCTCTCCCTAACAGTTATAATGATGTAAAGTTTGCAATGTTTTTTTTGGAAGTTTGGCTCAGGCTCAAATATATTTATATTTATATTTATTTTGCTCTGAACACATTAAGCATTGTTCTCAAACACAACAGTGTTGTGCTTTAAGGATAAAATGCGCATGTTGTTATTCATGTAAAAATATTTTAAATATCAAAAATCCTCACTTGTTTCTCTTCAGCGTAATGAACCTGCTGATTGCTATAGGTGCTAAGAATAGCGCTGAGAGAAGGACATCTGTCTTTAACTACGAAGACTACACGACTCTTCTTCTTCTTCTTCTTTCTTCATCCTCTTCGCCCTCCCTCGCTTCCTTGTCTTTCCTCCTTTCTCATGCTCTCCCTCGCTCTCTTTCCCCCTTCTCAGGCTCCACCCTTGAAATCGAGTCGCTCTTTCTGTCCTGTCAGCTCTGAGCAGAGCGAATGGGAGTCAGCGAAAGGCTCTCTCCAGCTCACACAAAACAGCTCTTTGAAAAAAAAAAAAAAAAAGAGTAGAAAAAGAAGAAGTGGTGGGAAATAAACAATATGGTGAGATCAAGAGTGTTTCACACTAGGGATAAATATTTGTAAGAATGTGGCTGTAACACGTGGAACACACATGGGGAGGAGAGGGTCGTTCAGCCACTACAATCAGCGCTCTCTATGATTTCTCTCTCTCATTCACACACACACACACACACACACACACACACACACACACACAAGTGTGTACATATATATTGAGGAAGGCCAGAGAAATCTGGGTTGTCATTAACTCGTTTTTTTTCCCTGCATGCCAGTAGTTGTACACTCGAAAGGAGAGGACGTCACAAAATGAGGTGGAGGCACAAAGAGAGAGAAAGAGAAAGAGAGAAAGAGAGCGGAAAATGAATTTAAGCTAAAATTCATCGTAATGATCGGTTAAAGATGCGTATTTGAACAAAGTAGCTGAGATTTTTGCGAGACGTTTTTGCGAGACGTTTTCTTTTGGGGTCTGAAAGATGTTCATTTTATTTAGTGTTCAAATTATTTTCTCTTTCTCTTCAAATCATATTCATAAATTCACATCTTTGTAAACATGCTATAAGTAATTCCTGGCTAAATTATAATAGCTATAATCATATATCACTAGCCATATACTACTACCTTTGAATTCTCCACTCTGATTGGTCAGAAGGTGTTGATTCACTGACAGCTGCTGTGAGCTACAAATTGCAGATTTATATTAATGTGTTCATTGTAATACATTATTGTTTCTATGGTAACAATTCATTCACATGGACTTGAGAATAAACAGATTAAAAGAGTGTCACTATTTAACAAAGAAAAACTTGTAATCGCTGATATGGTGAAGTTTTCAGTAAGGAGGTGTTTATGTAGCTTTTCATTTATGGAAGGAGTCTCCAGTGTCAGCACTTTTGTAACAGTAAGTTTTCCACCATGACGAAGTCTTCAGGACTTCAAGTTTTCCATTTTGTCGGCTGCATTGTTTTGTCTTATTAAATAAAACAGTGAGGATGGTGAGGGAAAGACTGCTTATAGCTGCTATAGTGGAAGTGAGAACAGGAGCACAGAACTTGTTTCACAGACATTCCACAACAATAAATGTAGCTATGAATGGATAAAAGTACAATGATGTACCATTCATATATCAATTACGAATTAGAATGGTTGGTGAGTTGCTGTGGTATAAGAGGAATAAACACGTCAGGAAGTGATGTTATAGGAAAATAATGAACTTCGGGGTGGTGACAGTAACTGACGAAGTGCGACCCACAGTGCGGTGGCGGCAGGTAATAAACCGTAGTACACAATTAAATACCATTACATGTTTAAGGTGGTTTGTGTGATAGAGAGAGAGAGAGAGAGAGAGAGAGAGAGAGAGAGAGAGAGAGAGAGAGAGAGAGAGCATGCTTTTCTTGTTTGACATTGTGCAAGTGTGGTAGTTTATGTGTGGAAGCTACAGCATTGGAGATACGTACGTACGACGTGTGTGTGTGTGTGTGTGTGTGTGTGTGTGTGTGTATGTGTGTGTGTGTGTGTGTGGTACACTGAGCAGTGTAATCCTGTTTGCATTAAGCAGAGATCCCAGCTGCCATGCTCAAGTGCTAAACTCCTCTGCTGCCTTATAAGGTGCGCTGTCTGCTCTGAGACCTGACACAGGGACACGGTGTACACACCCAGCCTGGGCGGTCTGTCCTTCACACACTCTGTCCCTCACACACACTCCGTCCCTGTGTGTGTGTGTGTGTGTGTGTGTGTGTGTGTGTGTCTCGCACTATTTCTTTCTTTCTCTCTCTCTTTCTCTCCACTTCTTGTCTTTCCTCACAGCCAACGCTAACTCAGCTATCACTGGATCGCACGCGGAGCCGCAGAAGAAGACGTAGCCACTTTGTCAGCACGAACGCAGACTAAAGTTTTTTTCCTACTTTTCCTACCTCTCGTGACATAGGTAAAGGAATGAAGGAAGGGAGTGGGGGGAAAAAGAGGGAGGAAAGAAAACGGTGTCAGGGAGAGAGAAAGAAAAAGAGAAAGGATGAAGGGAGAAAAAGAGAGAAAAAAGACAAGAAAGAAAAAGAGGAAAAATTTTAAGTAATATGAGGATAGTAGGAACAGTTGAAGATAAGATAAACAGATGAAAAGAAAAAAAGAAATGAAAAGAGAAAGAGGGTAAAAAGGCAGAGGGAGAAAGAAGAATCTTTAATTATCATATATATGATTCCTTAATTATCAATGAACAGTCTGTTCAGTACATAAGGAATAAAATACATGGTGTCATGCTGTTATAGGAAAATAATCAACACCACAGTAGTGGGATGAGGCGGAGTGACTGTTCCCTCTCTGAAGGTGATTATTTTCCTCGAGCAGCACATCCCAGTGTGTTTTATTCCTCTTACACCACAGCAATTTGTCAATGATCACAACTGTTAATTTATTAATGAACTAAACATTGTGTTTTTTATCTGTTTAGAGTTACATTTAATATAACTGTGGTGAACATACCTAGAACACAGACACCGTAAACGCTGACACTGGAGACTCCTTCCATAAACGTTAAAGAAACATCTCCTTACGGAAAACTTCACCATATCAAAGATGACATGTTAAATAACATGTGTTTTTTTTATCTGGTTATTGTTGGTCATAGATTGCATAGAGCATCCACCATACGAGTCCCTGTGAACGAGCCGTTACTATAGAAACGATGACATATTTTCATATTCAAACCTGTGATTCGCAGCAGCACTACTATCAGAGCTGCTGTTATAGAGAATTAATCAGCACCTCCTGACCAATCCGAGTCTCGGAGTGTAAGGAGAAGTGTGAGGAATAACAACACCGCGATCGCAAGCACTGCAGAAATACCCGCGTTCCCTTTTCCGTTGTGCTTTTTCCACCTCCACCGCGCACACACTCCGCCTCAGCCCCCCGTCCGGAATGTTTCTCATCAGGTCTCTATCTCGTGGTGAAGCTGCAGATCGTGTTAGTGTGTCGGGTCACACAGACCCAGAGAGCTCGGTGTTCACTGCGAGGTTATTCAGCACCCTGCACAGAGGATTTCCTCTCTCGCTCCTGAGCACAACTTCAATTTTATTCACTAATTACAATTATAATTTAGTTATCAGTTATCTCACGAGTTTTGTTATGATATGTTTGTTATAAAGAACAAGACTTGCTACATTTAGTGTTAAAACTCTCTTCATAATTTTTATAGTCTAGCAGTGAAATAGCCGTATTATCTTATTATTCAGGAGATGTTAATAAAGTTCCCATAATAACTTTGTATGTAAGTTAAAGGATCAAAATTCTGAGTTAGAGAGACACTCATAACCGATTGTGCCCTTTTCCTGTCTCATCATTGGGACAAAAATGATATTTAATTAATATGTACAGAATTTAGAGTAGTTCATGCAATCCTAACAGAGAGCATTGTATGAATGTTCAGGTACGTGTATGACACATTGTAGGGCATTTTCATGCTTAGAGTCCACACTTAAGACTCTTAAGAGCTCATTTGGAGGCGGGGCTTATAATCCCATTAAAGTATTCCTGCAAAGTTTCGAATTTTGTGTTACAGATGGTTATGTAATATTCAACAAACATCATGTAACAAAAGTTCACTTCACAATGTCAGACAAGGGAAGCGTTTGTATTCATGATCCTGATGATAAAAAAGTTTCTGCAGTTTGTCGGGGGGAAAAAACAGGATTTTTAACATTCAAAAATTCAGAAAATCTTCAGCTGAGCTTAAAGTGCAGTTTCGTGACTTCTCAGTGCTTCATTACGCAATTGCAGTAAGTCTGTTTACTGTATGCTTCTGTCCTGCTGGGCAACTTTGCAGATTGGAGGAACGCAAAATCACAAATGTGATTTATTTGTGTGTGTGTGTGTGTGTGTGTGTGTGTGTGTGTGTGTGTGGTGTAGGCTGATTTGAGCTGTTTACTTTCCAGGCACTTTTCTGCTTACTTTGGGTTCAGATAAGGATTTGCTCCTAATGCAGCTCTAATGCTCAGGCCTGGCTGACAGCACAGGTGATTGGAGCTGATTTAGAGGAGTGTAAAGCACTTTGAGAACATTATTACTCACACCAATGTAATGTGCGTGGGGTCGTCACCAGCTTTCAGCTACACGCTTCCAGATGTTCGTACCTGTGCTGCAAGAAAGCCGACAAAACAGCTCTCGAGTGGCATCAATCATTTACTACAAAACAGAAGATCTTTAATCATACAGGCTTAGAAAAAAAGGTTGTAAGCTTCCTAAAAAAGGGGTTCCACTTGGGAGCCGTTGTGATAAGAAAACACTAGGTTCCCCAGGGGGATCTTGATCAGGGTTGCAGCGGATCTGGAGCTTCTGGAGGCGGGAATTCAGCCAGTCCATCGCAGTGCACCATCACATATACATTCACACACTCATTCACACCTAGGGTCAGGTTCGAGTCAGCAATACACCTAGACCATGTTTTTATGAAGTGGGAGGAAACTGGAGAACCTGGAGAAACATGAGAAACTCCACACACACAGTAACCCGAGCTCAGGAATGAACTGGGGACCCTGGAGCTGTGAGACGGCAGCGCTACCCACTATCAAAACTAAGGACAATAGAGTAACTGAGCTGAAAATAATCTGAAAACGATTAATCTTCTGTTCCTAAATCTGAAGTCCATCACCATTTTCACTCA
Organism: Pangasius macronema; assembly: GCA_037577455.1. Classification (NCBI taxonomy): domain Eukaryota; kingdom Metazoa; phylum Chordata; class Actinopteri; order Siluriformes; family Pangasiidae; genus Pangasius; species Pangasius macronema. The sequence continues at coordinate 25,030,454 of CM074950.1, forward strand.
CGCTCTTCCTCAGTAAAGCTGCGCACTAATCAAATGAAACATTACAGATATTTCTAGGCTGCTAGTCTGTATCATTTGGATATTACTAATCGCACATAAGGCATAGTTTTGAACAAAGCAATCAGATTCATGCAAGCAATCACATTCATTTCACTAAACAGCCGTGGTTCTTGCAGTCAGATGGAAACGCAGAACAAGAACAAATCCAGGAACCTTTGTCTTCAAGAATAATCTGATTTAGTGATCCACCAGGGAACGTTTTTAAAATAGATTTTGCTTGAACGTTAAAATTATTCATAGGTGAATGGAGTTTTCGCTAGACATTCTGCCTGATATCCAAAAATTATTGCTCAATAATGAGGAATGAAGTTGCCATAGAAATCTTTGGGTGGACAGATAGGGGGGGAGTTATGGAACGAGCTTCCAGAGTTATTACACAAGTTTGATGAGTCCTCTCAGGTTTATGGAGGAATCCGTAGTAACCACAGATGTGGAAAAATGATGCGTAAATTCTTATCTACATAAATTCTTTACCTAGGTAAAAGTGTAATCCATCATTTAAATGAAAACTCTGTAGGTTGAAGTAAAGCTTGCAATTCTTTTTCTAAGAAAATGATTTTTAAAACCTAACTATGTGTATCTGCATCTGTTTATTGCTCTGTGTTCAGATTTGAACCGGAAATGGATGCAGCATGCACTGTAAAATAAAAAAAATAAAATAAAAAAAAACAGGGCTGTTACAAATAAGTCATTTTACATTCACAAAATACAACATCAAAGGGAAACCTGCTGAGCATAACTGTATTCAATTCCCGAACTTCTGCAGTTCCTCATCCTCAGCTACATCACTCGAGTTCAACCAGCCTCAAACAGACACCCTGTGGAACATGTGACTGAGCCAGCTAGGGAACTGACTTTCAAGACAACGATCTTCTTCTTCTTCTTCTTCTTCTTCTTCTTCTTCTTTCGGCTTTTCCCTTCAGGGGTCTCCACAGCGAATCATCNGCGAATCATCACTCTCCACCTATCCCTATCTTCTGCATCCTCAACACTCGCACCCACTAGCTTCATCTCCTCATTTAACTTTCAAGACAACGATATCCTTCCCAAATCAGAGAACTGCTGTTTATAGCTGACTGCAATAACCACCTAATAATACTTTGTCTGCTTTACTCAGCTGTTGTGGTTTGTTACATTCCAAAAAGATCAGAAAAGTGACCCACTTACAAAAGTATTAAGCACAGATACTTAAAACTCAGACTAAAGTACAGTAACAAAGTAATTGTACACCTCTGGCCAGCTGTTTATGAGCATAATACATGACTATTGTATGTATAGTATGTTGCTCTTGTCTTCCTTTAGTCTTTTGTAAATTACCCTGTGGTCCTGGACTGATGGCATTTCGTCCTGAGATTTATTCAGTCTCTATAGCTATCCATATATCTTATCCATCTTATCAGTCGGTGGGAGGGTGTCAGAAGGCCACCAGCACTGCCTCAGCCTTTGACCTCCAACCCCGTCTCCTCACCTCCCCCCTGTGACCCCCCCCCGCCGACGAGAGCCAACAGCAGGGCTGCACTCTATCAGTGTTATTGAGTGTTGTATGATAAGCCTGGTAGCTGGGGTGTCTTGAGCCAGTGGCCTGATGTATTGGCCGCTAGTGTGAGGAGGATAAGACCTATCCAAAGAACACAGATCTAATTAGTCCGCTCACTCAGGCCCTCGTCAGGAATGTCGGAGCCCTGTCATTAAGCACTCAGTCCAGCGGGGGGGCCACTCAGCACATGGCCCGGGGGGTGTTAAGGAAAGAGCTGCTGCACATCACCACATTACGCCAATGCTAGTAAGATTAGAGTCACTGCAAATGTTTTATAAACTTTAGGAAGAATTAAGCTCCATGTTTTCTTCACGATTTAGCAGTTAGGCTCTTTTCATTGTAGTACTAAAATTGATTTTAAAATGGAAGTATAGGCTACACACAATACATCTACAAAACACTCTTCGAATAAATCATTCATCAAGGGTTCTCTGGATGCTTAAGTTTTCTTAAAAAGTTTTTTACTTGGAACCTTTTTTTACATGGCATATCATCTTTCGTATAATGCTACATAAATATTTAAGGATTTCCCCAAAGGATGAACTTAAGAACCTTGTGCTGAGTGCTAGAAACCTTTTGACTTTTAGGTTAAAATCTTCTGAACATCATCTCTGTCTCAATCATATAAATGTGATTTTTAGAAATAATTTTATGGTCAATTACAGAAATGAAAATGTTGTAGAAAATATAATTTTAGCATTCCACTTTTAGTAAAAATTCAACTGCTTTAACCCACAGAACCAGTCGGTAGAACCAGACTTGCATTTTTCATTCTCATAACTATACATGCTCTTAGAAATAGGATTTCTCAAAGGCTCTTTGGATGGTTACGTGTTCTAGCTAATGAATTCTACTGAAAGGGAACCCATTGAAAGTAAAACCCACTGCTGTAGGGTTTTATTAGGAGCCTTTAAAGAAGAACCTTTTTATGTTCAGGATGAAAACCTTTTTTCTACAAGTTCCTATTGGCTTTACTGTAATTACTAAATGATTCATAGTAATGACTGTATACTGTTGTAAGGTGTTGTAAGTAATAAACCATCTTGAGTGAATGATGGAGCACAGTGGATGTATGGAATAAGATCTGAAATCTCAAATATATTCTATAATATATGGAATTTGGAATTGTTGTCTAATGATAGTGGTGCCAACATGACTAACAAGAAAATCCTAGCTAGATAAATTAAAAATGAGATAAATCAAACCTTGTCAGGGGATAACATGGCTAATTTTCAGATTTGCTCCAAGCATCAGTAAGAAAACTTCGAGGAAATAGTCTGGTGTCATTGCTACTTTATAATCACCAACTCCTCCATTTTTTAAACCAATCATTGACCACAGTCCTGCCTTCTTGTTTTCTATAAGGCAGGTCGCATTAGATAAAGTCGATAAAGTGCATTCGCTTTCATTCGTGATGGTCTTCGTTTACTCGCACAAAGTGTAGGGCACAGGAAAGGGGAAGTCACTTAACCGAATTCCGCTGAGTAAATTTTTTTTGTGTGTTTGTTCTGACTGCTGTTTTATCTTAAAAACAGAAAAGTGCAGTTTCCATATGTACTGTAGCAAGTGGTCAAAAACTGTACATATTACGGCTAAACCACATCTGGTGTTTACGTGTTTGTATGAAGAGAAGGACTGAGAGACTTGTTTAAGTGGTGGCCTTGTTCATCTGCCCCTAAATCTCACAGCCTCCAGGGGGGATGAATACACGTCTAAGTGCTGAGCAGAGACAAGGCGTCAGAGCATTATGTTATTTTTAGGCCAGACATATCTATCTAAATGATCTCTCTCTTACTCTTACTTGCTGCCTCAGTCTTCTCCTCTTTCTCACTCCCCCACATATCTGCTCTCATGCCACTACTGGATCTCTTACACGCTGGCATTCTGTTGGGTTTTATGCTTATGTTTTCAATAACCGTGGTCCCTTTATACTGCAAAGGCTTTTAGGCCCTCAGGAAGTTTCTTCATAAAGCTTATTTTACATGAGAATGTTGGCAAACAACCCCCACCCCCCACATAATTAAGACTGAAAGGTATTCTCCTTAGCCACCAATTCCCAATTGTGTGTCTCCCATGGAAAATTCCTGCACTGTATTTCTGCTCTCTGAAAGGAAATGCATTGGTAATAGGGCTGCATTTTTTTTTTAAAGAAAAAAGCGAAGGATCCAGCAGTGCCCCTCTCATTCTCTATGCTAGGCGAGGCACGGTTAGAGATGGCCAGTGCCCTGATATGTAAGATTAAGGGAGTTTAATGAACCCATGGGGCCTGTGCAGGCCTTCTAATAGCCCATTTTTATCATCCTACGACTTCCTCCAGCTCTCCCTGTGGGGAGGAGGAGGAGGGACTCCGTGGTCTTGTTGGAGCCCAGTGATAAAAACCTTGGCCTGGGTTCACAGGCTGCTGGGAATAGCCCGAGCCTCAAAGTTTTTCTAGTGTAAAAAACAAATGTCAGCATGCTCAGACTTGGGACAGCTTTAGGGGTACACTGGGGAACACGGTAGGAGACGAGCAGTACTTTTGGGTACTAGGTCAAGAATCCTAGAGAAATTGTGGTGGCTTGTTCATGACAATGTCATTACTACATGTCTTCATTAACTCTCCCATCTGTGTCCTCTTGGGAAAGTGGGTGTACCCACAACTCCATCTATCCGACCCCCTGAGTCGAGTAGATTACCATGACCAAATTTGGCTTGGACTTCACCATCTAATCATTGAACTTGACTGCAATGCCACATTACTGTCTCAAATGTTCCTGTGCCTGTGCTGTTTCACTTTAGCAATGAAGCAAAATGTGACCTCTAAGGAACTCCAAGGAGTGGGCGTGTGGTGCTTGTCCTCAGTTGAAGCATCTCCAGAGAATACTTCAGTCGGAGGCTTTCAGGGAAATGTGTTGCTAGGAGGCTGCTGTGAGAAAAAAAAACAAAAAAACAAAAGCAGAATGCATAATTTCTCCAGCTTGGCCCCACATGAGAGGGATTGTCCATCTCAGAACATCGGCATGCTGGATACAACAGAGACGTTGAGATGAGCAGGCACGGGGTCTTTTCATGAGCCACTTAGAAAAATCCCTGTCCTGCTTCCCACGACGCTCAGACCAGCGTCACAGGCTCCATAGAAATTAAGAAGAATGAAATGAGGAGAAGACGGACAGATATGGAAGTGGGAGGGGAAATTAAGAGACACTTAAAGGGAATGAGAAATAGAAAGAGACTACCAGGGAGGCTTGATGGGAGTGAGAGATGTGTACCATAAGGAGGGGTGAAATGACCTCCAGGGATAGCTGGAAGATCTCTGGCCCTTTGCGAATGTGCTGGTGTATCCGGCTTCCACAGCGACAGTTGGAGCGATGACTCCAGTTCTCCAGTGATCATGCTCTCCAGGGCAAGGACAGAGCGATCAGGAAGTATTAGCGCTCACTGAAAAAACTAAAAACGCAGCACTAATGTTGTTTCTTCCATCTTCTGGCATGCTTAATTGCAGAAGTGGCTCCAAAAATAGCAATGATAAGCCTGTCATAAGTGTTGCGTTCAAAGCTGCACTTTGTCTAAGTCCATGCATCATCCTACTGTACTTTCTCACATGGCCTGAGATCTCTGTTTCTCAAATCGTACAACTGGAGAACGAAGACGATAGTTTCCCGTTGTTCTTAGCTTCTCAATAGCATAAGTGTACTGAGAGGCTTTTATCGTTTCCAGAATCTGTCACTGGAGGCACATTGGACCTCCATCTCACAGTTCGATTTCACTTCTGTGAACTTTTGTCTGGACCGGTACACCATAACTGTCATTCTGGCTCTCTCGTATGCTATTTGGGCCTTACTGTTCGGGAATACTAAGCAACAATGACTCTGCGAGATGTGCACAACTCTAACATTGCTCAATCTAGACTGATGTGGAAACTGTGGAAATTTTAGCTCAGTAGCTTGCCAAAATTCCAGCCATATACAGCAAATTTCCTTCAAGTTCTTATTCAACAAATCATGCTCTATTGCAAGGTAACTGCTAACACCATGACTAAATCGTTCATTCATTCATCTTATCTGTAACCGCTTCAATCTGGTCAGGGTGATGGTGCGTCCGGTGCCAAATCCCCGGGGTCACTGGGCGAGCTGCCAGAACATCTCATATCATCTGTTAGCATGTTTTATTACACGTTGTTTGAATTCTCAGTTCTCAAGGTGTTGATTAGCATGTACCGTCAGTTTCTCACATCATATTACACCATCCTCCTATTGGTGGCTTTTAGACAAGCGTCATAGCAGCGATCACACTCTGAGAGTTTAGTAAAAAAAAACAAAATCTGGGGGGGAAAAAAAACACTGAAAGTGTTGCTAAATATCCCTAACTTCCTCTAAACACTTCCCTGCTTGTCCTGTGGTATTCACTGAAGCCGGAGCTGCTGTTGCCAGGAGGAGTGAAGTTTTATCCGGGAGACTGAATGTTGTGGTAACAGAGAAGCTCATGTTGAAGGCAGATGTTATCTGCACTGTTTGAACAAGCTTGGATGGATGGGTGGAGCAAGAGTCTGGTGACCACGCTGTTTCTTTTTCAGGCTTAGAGATTATGATAAGAGCATGCTGACTTCAGCATCCATCCATAAATCTTAGTCTTATTCTCTGTATTTCTCTCTCCCACTCATCTGATTACAGCTAGACAAAAAAAAAAACATGCACAGGCTACACTAATGTTAAGAATTAAAGGGGCAATGGGTGAAAATGGAGCTCTAGCAATTATAAGCTAAATTACTGTAACAATAAGAATAATTGGTTTTCTAGTAAACCTCATATACCATTCATTCCCATGTACATGGATCACAATTAACTCACATTATTAGCCTAGCATTTGCTAGCCCAGCTCAGTTTATTAGCAACTGTACTAGAGATATATCTAAGCTAGCTAACCTTAATAGTATTGCTAAGCACTTTCAACAAAATCTGGTCGCTGAACATGATTTATTGGAGAAAAAGTCTTGATTCGCTTTATTACTGGAGTTCTCATGCAAGTACAGTTAGCTTGCTTATTTACAGCAAAAGCTATCATTATCGTACATTAATTCATTAGCAGCAATGTTTTATTGGCTTTGTTTCCAGAGTAACCTAGCTTGTGAGCTAGCTTTCAACCAGTGTTCTAGCTCATAACTTTTAGTAGCTCGATGTTCTTTGTTAACTGGTTTATTACTGGAGTTAGCTAACCTAGCTTACTAGCTAGCTTACAAGCACTGTTAGCTCGCTTAGTTACTGTAACATCATTGTTTATCTCAGCTTAATTTGTTAGCAGCAAAGCCAGCATTACCTACATTACTAGATTTAGAAATGCCAGCTTGCTAGCTGGGTTACTCACCACTAGCTCACTTACAGTTACCACTGCAGCTTTATTTAGAGTTTGATTTGTTATGATTTTTGAAAAAACTATGCTTTTTTCTCAAAGAAAAAGAAAAATCTGGCGATGCTTGGCAATGGATTTGGCCATATTTGTCATTGAGTGCTGAAAATGGAGGAACATTAGCAACATGAGTTAGGTAAGTTAGCTCATTTTAGTAATGGTGCTAAGCACGTTAGTTCATTAATAAAACAGTATCTGTTAGGGTGCCATGACATATTAGGAAAAAGGTCTTTATTAGCTTTGCTACTGGTGCTTTTTACACGTACAGATGTGCATCATTACTGGACTAAGCTAGCTTAGCTGTCTAGCTAGGTTAAAAGCAGCATTCTCGCTCACATAGACAACACAACAGCTGTCAGTAGCTGGGTGCCTTTGTTAGCTTAATCAGGAAAAAAAACATTGTTAGAATTTTCAAACTCTAATAAATTACTAATAAAAAAACATTTAATAAATACTAATTTAAAAAACTGTTCATTAGAGTTAGAAAAGCTAGCTTGCTGGCTGGTTTAGTCACCGCTAGCTCACTTACAGTTACCACAACAGCTTTCTTAAGCATTAGCCGTTTGATTTGTTAGCAAGATTATGAGAAATTTCTGTTTTTTTTTCCTGAAAGAAAAGGTATCTAGTGACACTGGTGCTGTGTCCCAATTTGCTTACTACTATCCATCCTAAACAGTATCCGAGATTAGGATTAGTGTGTTCCAAATCATAGTGTGTTCAAATCAGGATCCCAAAGGTACCAGGATGGTCTACTATGTCTGGTAGATTTTCAAAGTGTGGATCCATGATTAGCTTTTTTGAGCTAATATTGCCCACAACACCTCGTGCAAGGGAAAAGGAGTTTTGTGACGGTTTGCTTTGACGAATTCAACCTGCTAACATGGCAGACGAGTGTAACGTCAGTGATGCGTCTTCAGTATTTAAGTGTAAGAACCTAAAGGTTAAACACTAACCAAAGTTTTAAAAGCTGAAATGCAATGAGGAGTTTGAGACGAACCAAACAGCCCTCACTACAGGGAACCTTTACTTCAAATAATTTACTTCAAATTACTTAAAATAAAAAGTTTCTTTGTTTGAACATTGACTTTAAATTAAATCTTTACTGTATAAAGGATAAATTATATTATTGAATCAAATTATATTATTTGCTGATCACAGGGTCAATGTTCCTGTCAGTACGTCATAGTGATAGAGTGAAATTTAATGCATCAAGGCATTACATGCATTTATCATCCAGTATATCCTAATTACATTATGTAATAAAACTTGATGGTAATACAAAGTTCTCTTGAAATGACTTCCTGGCACGTGTTTTTTAAGAATCGCGTCGGGTCCCGGCAAAGACAAGAACGCTGTTGAACGAATTCCATTAGAGCGCAAATTACCTTTAATAATAAAACGGCAGGCAATTACGTTAGCTATTACGGCGGTGTAGAGGTGAGGCTGTGCGCGCACAAGGGGCAGAGGCTAACATATGGCTCAGCTCAGAGCGAGACCTCCTTAATAAAGCTAACATTGTCATGACTGATGTATGGCAGTGCTGTAGTGGCCACTGAAAGATTCATTTGTCTTCTCAATTAAGAAGGAGCTAAAAAAGAAAAAAAAAAAAAAGAAGTGAGAACGTGGGGAGGCGAGTAGGTGGAGGGCTGGCGTACTCGTCACTCTGCAATGTGTTAGGGATCGGGGTTTGGAGGAACGCCAGAAAGAGGGGAGTCGGATAGGGACCCCTCCCTCCGTATTAACTCGCCTATCCCCCCCTTCGCCATCCCTTTTATTCCTCATTTGCAGAGTAGCCAGGAATCCCTTCCCCTGAGGAGGAGGAGGAGGAGGCCTGCTTTCATGTGGGGAGCCGAGCACCGGCAATCAGGGAGCTAACCACACCGACTAACTCCCTGTGCTGCTCACAAACATGTGCACGCACACACACACACACACACATACGCATGTTTTAAATACTTTATTCGGTTTCACATAGAAGACAAATGAATCAAAGAGAACCAGATATTCGAACGACCACACACATGATGATTGTCGAAAACACCGCCAACACTAATGAGGGCATTTCGAACATGCAGGCTTGTTTGTTTTCAACATGGAGAAGTTGCCTTGCGTGCTTTATCCTCCTCATTTTGAGTGCACACACACACACAGACACACACACACCACACTGCTCCTCCTTATCAGACGAAGCATCATGCGTCATCATGCCTCACATTCTTCTCAAGGCTTAGTACTTCTCAGGACCACAGCACTCGAAATAAACAGATATCGAGGGCTGGGAACACACTTTAATTTTATGAAACAGCCAAATCGAGGAAAATTGGGAGGCCACAGACGCAGTAATGGTTCCCCTTTGGCATTGTTTTCTGATTCCTGGTTACTTAACTATCTACAAAGAGGCTCTTTGAACACAAGAGACTGTTATCAGACTAAACGGTGGCAGTTAAAATGGATGTTTATCTGACATGACTCTTTTTTTTGTCTTAAAAGTCTTAAATTTGATATTTAAGATATTTATTTATTTATTGGAGTAAATGAAGAGAAATGAGTGACTCTTTGTTTGTAACACCACTACAAAGGGCCACACGTGTAAGAAATAAAACACAGTGGCGTTCGGACCTTAACTAATAATAGGTTATTGTAGTCCAGGGCTTCACCAAATAAGGAGAATATGTTGTCGTTAGAAACTAAGACTACAATTGTTTATTTATTAAGCAATCCTGACATAATTTTTAACTGTTTTTAGCTATATGATACATTATTTAACAAAGAAAAATGTATAATCTATATGATGTTTATAATTTATATAAGGAATCTCCATTGCCACTATGTACTTTACAAGCACATATAAACTACTACTGTTTATTATAACCTTTAACTGCTGAATTCTCCATTCTGATTGGTCAGAAGTTCTTGATTATTTTGCTATAACAGCAGCTTGGACAGTAGTGCAGCTGCACGTTACAGGTTTACATTAATGTGCTTATTCTGATATTCTAACGCCTTATCCTTTCTATAGTAACAGCTCACTCACAAATAAAATTTAATTCAACATAATAATGTAACAGTGTTGAAGTTTTCTGTGAGGAGATGTTTATTTACCATTTATGGAAAGAGTCCCCAGTGTCGTAAAGCTGCCAAATCATAAGGGAGAACAGGAACTGAGTGACATTCCACAACATTAAATGTAACTATAACAGGATAAGAAGTACGACATGTTTCCCTTTTTAATAAATAAATATTTGTAGTGAATTGTAGCAAATTGCTGTAGTAAAATATCAACTCCGGCTTGGTAAGAGGAACCTCACATCAGGCAGTCATTATTTATTTATTTATTATTTTCAATAATAGCATGTCTGTCGTGTTTTATAGTATATACAGTATACGTCTCTACTCAGTGCTTAATATGTGAGTTCGATACTGAAATGATGCTTCTTCAGATTATTTCCACTGCATTATAACAGTGTATCAGTGAGAAACTGATATTTGCGTAATGATCCGTTGACTCTCAGCTAAAGCAGAGGGTTTTTTTGTTGTTGTTGTTGTTGTAGAGGAAGTGGACTTCTGACGACTGCAATCGCAATCGCACAACTGCCACTGCTGTCACTTCATCCAGACATAAGCAAACAATATGTAGTTAATGTAGAGTTCCTTATAACAACTACTCAGAAGCACTAAATAGTCGCAATGAGGCACTTGTACAGACTAAACAAGCCATTGTTCACGTACATTCATCAAACTAACATTCGTCAACAAAAAAACTAACACTGATAATTGATGAAATTTCTTCATCAGTATCCATCAACCAAATCCTGAGCACTTTATCTTACAAGCAGACTGTATATTTATTTTAGCCTCCAGTTAGAGATGAACATTTTTTATTCACGGCGCTGGTTCATCTAGCTCAGATCACGACTTAACAGAACCGTTCGCTTCAGAGCGCTGTTATTACTGAGCTGCACATATCGTTTTTTTTAACAAGGGAATGCTTGTAAAATTAGGTCATGAGTCATGGCTGATTGTGTCATGCCAGAAAAACAAATCACACACCTCCCTACAAGTATGAGTCACGCTTTCTGTTCTACTGTAACTCCAAAAAACGTTTTATACATCATAAAACTTTTACAGCTTTCCTCACTGGCTTTACCCCAGATAGCACACAGACATCGAACTACCGTCAACAAGGCGATCATCATCAAGCCATAATCGCAATATGGGAAATAATTACATGTTAATTCCTTACTTAGACGAGCCAGTAAATAGTATTCGTTCATGTCCCCCCAAAATGTAGGTAATGTCACTTAAGCACAGAAGGTTCATGAAGTTTAGTAAGTAAGGAACAAAGCACTTAGCTCTGGGAAAATAATCAACAACGCGGCAGTGCGATGAGACTTGTCGCAAAGCACAGTGTTTTAATCCTTCTTTATCCATTTATAGTTACATTTAATGTTGTGGAATGTGAAACTTAGTTCTCGTTATCACTTACATTATAGCAGCTATAAAGGACTAAATGTAAAGGTCAATGTAAATCTCATTAATTATTCCTTAATTTATAGTAAATATCCAAATCACTGGTTTACTATTAGTTACTGAGTAATTAATCTGTATTTTTCTGGTAGTGACTTAAGTGTTAACGTAGCACTATTTATTACTATTCCCCTGATTAATCCCTGCTTGATTGACCCTTTTGTAATGTGTTACTATTACATCTCTATTTTCTCGCCATTTGATTGATGAGCAGATTCAACAACAGCAATGTGTCTTAGAAGCAATCAGAAAACAACAGCGTGGTGACGTCTTCCCAATAGCGAGCGCGTCGCGTGTTTGGTTTTTAGGATGTAAATTGAACACGTTGTTTTCATCTCGTCCAGTAATGGGAAAAAGAGGAAACAGTAATCTGATAGCACAGTTAAGAGATGTCAAGGAAGGTCTACTTCGTTTGAGTAGTTTAAAAACTTTGTAAAAGCATGAGGGAAAAATGCGAAGCTGAGATGAGGAACGTGATCCCGCAGGCTACGTGCCGGATTCGTCCGCTCCACTAAATGGCGCTTGGCATGGAGGAGCGTGTTGCCTTGCACCTGTGGTCGGATGCTCACGTGAAGCGATTCGGGTCAGACCTGTTGAATTGAGCCGAAATCAGCTGTGAACACAAACACAGCGCCATCTTTGGGTTCGAAGGCCTTGAGACTGTGAATGGAGCCATTTTACGGCGTCACACACTTTATCGTTCTGATACACTTCTTCCGAGAACATTAAACCTGCTTCGTCTTTTCTTCTTAAATAGCTTCCTCTCGTCTCGATCGATTGCTGTCTGCCCGTAACGAGCAGATGTTAATGTAACTTGGCAATGTCAAAAGCCAAGCCGTAATTCACAGTCTCGTTTCACTGTCCAGAGCTGATCACATCCTGCCAAGAGCGGATTTGACAGAGATGTTTTCTGTGAAATATCACCTTTTTGCTCCATCCTCGATGTGCTGAAAGTGAAACCTGTCCAGTGAAAGTGCTATGCAGACCCACTTCCAAAGCTAACCTTCTCCTGAAACTACCCTGGTCATGAATTTATGTAATAACCAAAGCAAGTGGTTGTAAGAGGAAATGGTTTGTGCTTAGCCGCTTCTTGTGTGAAACCGTATCCCATGCTGCATTACAGAAATGTGGCTACGAGGCACGAGCTAAAGAAAACCGAGCAGGTTAATAGTGCGGTGAGTTTTAATGAAATCAGCAAGGCTAGACCTCGGGCATGAGACTCATGCTGCTGTTTATTTCCCTGCTAGAAAGCCTAGATTTTTCTGAACCGTTCACCACTGATGGTGTGCCAGTGTGTCAGATCTTGTCTTGTTTATGGCGGAGTATGTTTCAGAAGTGGGCGCGTGCGATCTGAAGCGGCTAGGTGCTACTGAAATAAGTGCTCAAGATCGACGTGGCCTGGGAATCTGGAAAATGTGGCAAATTACGGATTCCAAAGGTACAAACTGCTTGTTCTCTCCAGGCTTTGGCTAGAAAGTCTGGCACTTTTCATCACTAACCCTGACTAACATCTGTCTCCTGCCTTTAATTTGATTGACAGTGCAGATGACCAACAACAGACTTTTTCCCGTAGCCCATCAGTGACCACAGTAACGTCTCACCACTAACTCTTTCAAATAAAACTCTCTGATAACATTGCAGCTGTATTGCATAAGACACATGACACATGATATTAAGTGCTTCTTTCTATTAGACATGGAGTAAATGGCTGAAGCTACCNCATACTATTTACTCAGTTTTTGTCAAATTTTGGAAGCTATGTGCTTAAAATGTCATCTTGTTGAACCATTTCTGGAATATAGGTCCCTCCCCTATTCAGAGAGGAGGCTGAACTGCCTGGGAGCGATGCCAAGATGGCCGCCAAGTGGTCAGACTTTACAAGAAGGGCTTTGCTATATCTCGCTCTGAAAAAGCTCATTTTGACAGTGTTCAAAAGTTCGGTCTCTTGGTGGAAACTATGTACATACAAGGAACTGCAGAGAGCCAATCAGATTGCGATCTTCAAGATCCTGAAACATATGGCCAGAAAAGTGTACAGAATATATTAGTTACTCTACAGCCTGTTGGCTGAGCGTCTGAGACTGAGACCGCTTGTGGGAATGTTTGGAAATTCAGAAAGTTGTTCTGAAACAGTATGTACAATTTGTTGTCAGTGTAACACAGACGCAAGACAGTAATGTTCTCAGTTTATTGTCTAGACGTTCCTTTTTCCCGCACTCCCGCATGCATAATTATACAGTTAATACCCTTTAAACATGAGTCAGAAATCTAAACACAGAAAGTCTGAAATAAGGGGGGAATTTTTTGAAAGGCAGAATGGTAAGAATTCTGAATAAAAATTCATAACCGTGACAAAAAAAAGTCATATGAAGTCAAGAAAATGTACAAATGCTAACCCAGCCCCTAATTCTAACCTTAACCTCGTTATCTTTTATACAACTTTAACTGGATTGGCGCAGACTGGAGCAGGTGAGGTATCGATTATATGCTGCCATTTTGATGTGTTTGATTGCAGAGATCTTGTCATGGATTTTAAGCTACTCGATTTCAGCTGATTGGCATGTCATTGTATATAAAGCAGATTGGCATCGTGGCCGGTGGTTAGACTGGGTCGAGCTTTGAGGAAGTGCAGGTTTAATCCAATTTGCTGTCACTCTTACTGAAGCCTCTTTGCCTCAAATATTTACACATCAGTGTAATGGGCATCTGAACCAGCAACAATTACAACTCCTTTAATGAGGCAAAAAAATTTAGATGTGTATAACACACACACACACACACACACACACACACACACACACACACACATTAAAACACACTATTGGAGTCACTGCTGAGTTTCTTCCTGACTCAGGAAATGGAGTCAAATTTCTGTGGTTGTCCCGCCGGACTGGCTCCTGTCTCTTACACACACACACACACACACACACACACACACACACACACACACACACACACACACACACACACCAATACTTTTGTCATCTATATTCAATAGTATCCCTAAACATGTCATTTCTTGTGCCCATAATTTTTAAAAAATGCAACAAAACAGTCTATTAACATCTGTAAATAAAATACCAGGATCTATAAATATGCATAATATGCAAATTAGAAATGCCTCCGTATCTTCCTGCCTTCCATCATAACCAACTAGTTAACTGCTAGTAAACAAGCTTGCATTTGTCTTAATTTACATCATAAGTTTGTCAACGAAAGCAGCCAAACCTCAAACTATAGCATAACAGCCGCTATTTTGTTTATCAGCTAGCTAATATTAGCTAATTCCTAGCAGGCGAGCTGAACACACAAACCTCTGCGTATTATATCGTCATTCCTTAATAATTAACACATCAGGCGTGATAGGGTCGAGACTATTTCTGACATCGCATAGCCTTGTACTAAGAAAGTTTCAGATTTAAATGGATGAATGTGAATTTAACGATGTGTTAAGAAATTTCACCCAATCACCCAAACATCTATAAAATTAGAACCAGATATTGGAGAGGAATGAACCGTTTTCAAGTCCAGATGTACTTCAGTTATTCCAGGCCGAATCCTGTTTATTAATGACGGAGTAAAGCGCCTGCGCCGTGTTTACGCGTCTGCGATGTCTTCTTTGCTACGTGGTTTATCACACTGCAGCACATCTGTACGAACACAAGGCTGTATGTTGAGTACCAGGTGGCCTCCATCAGAGAAGGTGATTTAAACATGTTCCCCCTCTTGTCCTTTTACTCTCTCGCTCTCTCTCTCTCTCTCTCTCTCTCTCTCGCTCTATCTCAGAGGTCAGAGGCAGCGTCTGCAAGGTCTGCGGAGTCGTGTTATAGAGTTGTGAAATGGAGGGATTCCTGTGTGGGACAGAGCTCTTAAACCTGACTCCAAAGATAAATTATGACATGCTGGAGTTCACCTTGTGTAGAGCATCCGGCTATGAGTGTGCACTCTATATATACACACACACACAGACACACAAATGATACACAAGTGATGCATACACACACTGTTTTTTGTGTTATCAGCACCTCCTTAATGTCACCATGTCTAGATTCCTCATAACTGCTAGTATTTTATGCTAATCAGGATCCATTTTATTGCCTAAAACCTTTGTCTTTGTCCTTATTTTATTATCCTTCGCCTCTTAGTCATCAATTCACACGTTATTTTCAGCAAACGCTTTCACTCTGACGTGTGGCTCCTGCCAGCAGCTGGATCTGGTTATGTTTAGAGGAGCGTTCATGTCCGGCCATGTGTGTGCGCGTGTTGTTCTGCTGATTAAGGGAAGAGATAGATGAATGAATAATAAATACAGCGCTGGATAGGCAGCCTTTGTTCTGCCGAAACCTTGTTGTAACGTATGAAGCGAAAACACGCGTCGACACCCAAACTGTGGAGGACGGCGAGCTGCTGGCAGTTCGGTGTGGTCCGAGCAGGCAGCGATGAGGTCACATAAGTACTTACTAATAGCACACAATCCCGATGATTTACTTAAATCCCAGGCTCAAATGACTACTTAAACCAGCTCTGATTTTTTTTTATCCTGATATGCTGAGATAAGTGGATGTGTCGTCATGGAAACGCCGTGTTTACATGCTGAGTTTGGTTCCACTTGGCCTCATGCTTGCAAGATTGGAGCCATTTTCAAGACTGAATTTGAGTTTTTTTATGTCAGCAAAATTTCACAAGCCAGCTCCTCTCATTTCAGGGGAACGTCGAGTTTAGTTTAGGGGAATCCACAGTGACTCCTGGTGCAAATCAATCTTGAAACGTTCTCGTGGGAATTTGCATCGTGGACGAATAGCACAGCTACTTTGGCTGTGTTGACTTTAAAGAGCAGGTCCTTTATATTCCAGTGCTGCAGATCCATGATTATTTGCTCACTTGAGCAACGTGCAAGCTTGAGAATTTATTTCACACTTTCAAAGTTAAAATGTAAAACGGTATTTAATTTCTTACTCACCTACTCACCTATTACTTACTTACTAATTAATTAATTAAACTTATTACAAACTTATTACTTACTTATGACTTACTTATTACTTAACTATTACTTACTTAATTACTTAATTATTTGCTTCTTTATTACTTATTACTTCCTGCCTACTTACTTATGTATTAACTTACTTAATATTTACCTACTTACATACTTACTGACTAATTTGCTTATTATTTACTTAATTCCTTGTTAGTTACAACAAATGAATGAACAAAGTAATAACTGAAAGTTTACTGAAGTAAACTTGAAAAATTGAATGAGCTAATGTTAAAAAAAACTTAGTTACTTACTTACTACTTACTTACCTGTTTACTTAATTATTTGCTTAATTTATTACTTAATTCATTAGTTGTTTATTATTTACTGACTGACAGATTTCACTAAAAGAGGATTTTTTTTTTTTTATCTTGCAAATATTTTGACCCCAGTGTGCTCCTGACAAACTCCAAACTCTGACTGTGGATTTATGTGTGTATTGTATTAATGTAATGTAGTGTATTATAATAAATAAATAAATCATGGAAACTATTCAGGACTTCACGAAATAAAATACAAAATATGCTAAATAAATCCAACATATATATCAGAGTCCAATGACTGGGCCATGGGAATCACATATATTTGATTTTCAATATTATTTATTTAAGCTGTAAGTGTCTGCATATGCGTGTGTGTGTGTGTGTGTGTGTGTGTGTGTGTGTGTGTGTGTGTGTGTGCACATGGGGGTTTCACTAACAGAGGATCTCCCCTTCCCAGTGTTTATTAGTTCTCCTGCTCCAGCCACGTGGGTGATGTCTGGACTCTGTGTGTGTATAGATGTGCGTTTGTGTGTGTGTGTGTGTGTGTGTGTGTGTGTGTGTGTGTGTGGTTGAGTGAGAGACAGGGCCAGGACATGCACTGGCTGATTTGTGAGTGACACACAGTGCAGTGATAAGAGCTCCGTTCTCTGCGTCTGCTTACTCGCTGCTGACAGCCAGAACCAGACGATGTTTTACACACACACACACACACACACACACACACACACACACACACACACACACACACACACACACACACACACAGTCCTTACTGTGGTAGATTCTCTGTGCTTTACACAATCAGGTGAACTATCTCTCATAAAAAAGGGCCTGCTCTGTGGTGCGTAAAAGCCCAACAACCTCATCCTTTCTTTTTATTACACACCAGTAAGAACGCAGGCATGCTGTAAAAGTGCTGGAATTCCTCACGTTCAATTTAACACTATATATGGAAGCAGATAGTCTGCAACATTTTATTGCTGAATGCCTGCAATAATAGAAAAGTTGAACAGCGATTTTAAACTTTCACTTTTCTTAGGGATATCGTGATGCGGATTAAAACAGCTTCGTGGATTAGCTCGGGACTTTTAGTGATTTTTAAGGCTGGACCTTAAGCAGTCAGAGTAGCAGAGTTGGTAGTTTGATAGTAGCTGTGAGTTTGTTGTAATCTGACCCCGTTTTGGTCTATTCCAATCCCGCAGAGATGAAACAGGAGCTCGTGACCAAATCATATGCTGCCCAGTGACAGACAGATGCATCAATTACGGCTATTTAGTGTAGCAGCGTGGGTGAAAGGGCAACAAGCCCAGCAAAGTGACGATCCGCCAAATGACCCGGTTACCAGCCTCATCAGAGGCAGAGAGAGAGAGAGAGAGAGACAGTGACCAGGTCAAGCACACACACACACACACACACACACACACACACACACACACACACACACACACTAGAGCTTCACTCTAACCACAAATCCTAAAACCAGCCTTCCAATAACAACGCTAAAGTTCAACGCTCTAAAAGATTCTTTAAAAAGGATTATGGTTTCATCTAGCAACCTAAATAATAATAAGGTTCTACACAGAACCATCAGCGGACGGGTTCCCTTTCACTAGAACCTCTTTAGAAAGCCAGAAACAGTAACCATCCAAAAGACTCTCTTTACTAAGAGTGTAAAAATATAGTCTCGATCGAGTTTTATTCTATAGTTGTGAAACTAAAATTTCTAACTTGTGAGACTCCAATTTGCAAGACCAAGTCTTCCTGTAAAGTTCATTTGTGGCTTTATATTTTAAAATATCAAAATGTTCATGTTCAAAATATAAGTAGAGTGCTTTGGTTCGTTTCTCTTTAGGTTCTTAACTTCCTGAAAAGTTGGTACTTTTGATAGGAAAGTCGTCTCTGTGGAGAACTTTAAAGACTCCAGGATGGGAAACAAACTGTTAATGGTACCAGATGATTTTTTTTGTTGTTTTTGAAATAAAACAACATTTAGGAACCAGAATCATGAAATTTACCTGAGGAGGAAAAGAAAGTTTAATCTGAAGCTCTTGGGGCTGCTAAAGTTTGACACTTGGGTGAAATTTAACATTTGGTTTTGGTACTTGATGGGACTCAGATACCGGATCTGATTAAGACCTTTTATCTGATATGAATAAATAATTTTTGTCTATTTTCTTTTTTATCTCTTGCACCTAATTCTCAATATTATCTTACACTTTTAACCAACTTTAGATTGTTTAGTAACTAACATCAGAAAGGGATTGAGTTTCTACTGGTTTTAATGAATACGCTTTAAAAAGAAGAAGTTGATGTTTGCTTGAAGAGCCCATAGTTGACGGTTCCTGTAAGGGTTCTGCTTGGAACTCATCGTAACAGGGTTCTTCATGGAGGGTTTAGCTAGAGGGAGAACTGAAGAACATGATTTCTCTATATATAATGCCATCATTTCTTTAAGTAAGTCGCTGTCAACCCTGTGTTCTTTTCCTTTCCTTGGCTTGTAATGTAATCGTTCGCCTTAACTCCTTTCTTTTCAGACTTTAAAACTTTCTATTTCATTATTCTGTCATTCTGTAATTTCCACATTTCCACGTTGCTAGCGAAAGCTTACATTTACAAGATTTATACTGTGCCAATTTAAAAAACAACACACACACACACACACACACACACACACACACGATAATGGACGTTTCTTGATACAGAATGCTTACCATAATGTAATACTTACATAAGGTATAAACCACCTGAGAGCATGCTGTTGTAGAAAAATAATCACAGTCGAGCTGGTGTGATGAAGCAGAGTTACTGAGTGGTGTCGGTTCAACTAATAAAAGGTTATTGTAGAGGCTCACAATGTAAGGAAAATATGGTGTCGTTAAACGGTTAGTTTACTTTAATTTTTCATTAATTAAAGAACAACATGTCATACTTTTCTATCCATTTATAGTTACTTCTAATGTTGTGGATCGTCCATGTAACACGTTAACTCCTATTAGGGTCCTTCCCTGAGCAGCACACGTTTTTGACTTGATGCGCAGTATTTCACTGTGTACTGCGTCAGCTAGATGGAGTTAAAATGACATTAAAAGCCTCTTGACTTGACTTGACTTCTTCGCACGTTCCCTGTGCACATGCAGTTTCGTGTATTGTCCCAGTCGAGTTGTAAACGTGGAGTGAAGTGTGTGAGATGTGTGCTTCTGATGATCAGCTGCTGGGTGAAAGAAAGTCTTCACCAGGCCAGCTGAAACCCAAAAAGAGCTCGGTCATTACGGAGGTTTAAGCAGCTGGCCTTCATTCTGTAAATGCTTGGGCATGTGCACGATCACTGCATTGTGTTTAATATCCAGGAGTAGTACCGCACAACTACCGCACAACTACCGCACGTATCAAAACAAAAAATAAGTCAGTATAGAGGTGACCTTGTCTACCAGCCTCTAAACAGTCTTTTAAATTTAATTTTAAAATTAAAGGAAAACTCCACCTTCAAACATTAAATATGCTTACATTAAAATATTGGTGAAGTCTTTATTGACTCTGGTGCTAATTAGTTAGCTGGTTAGTTCTGTATTTTCATCATTCTTGTGAGCGGTTGTGCGTCACTCAAATTACTTCGTCACTTAAATTTTTTCTCCTAAAAACAATCGAGCGAGAGCTTCTTATGTCACTCACCATTTTCCAACGATGTTCAACATCACAATCGTGAGAAGTCCAGCGTTGGAGTAGTGGAGACGTTAGTGCAAGCGCTGGACTCAAAGTCCCAGAATGCAATGCAGCTGTCCGACCCAGCTCAACTAGCTAGCGAGCGGCGAGATGACGAGCGTGATGGTGTTGCTGGCGGTATTAGCATGAGCGCTGAAGCTTTGGAAGATGACGTGTTTGAGCAGAGTGTATAGATGTCGAGGTGACGAAGCTGGACAGAGTAAAGGACTAAAGCGCCGCTGCATCCCACTGCACCACTATGAGCAGGTAGAATGGCATTATGGGTAATGTAGGAGAGTGAAAACAGAGCAACATGTAGATAGAAAAACCTCATAGAATAAAGATGAAGCTGTCCAGAGTGGATTTTTCTCTCTTTTAATAAACTATTAAGAGTCTAGTAGTTAAAAGGATCATTTATTATATTAGAGGCTGGCGTGAATCCAAGCTCGGCATTTTCATAATTAATGACTCTAATAATTGTGTGTTGTGTTTTGGAAAGCACTTTGTTCTGCATTTCACGTGTATCTTGGACTCCTCTCGCTCTGCAGCTGTAGTGGAAGAATGACCGAGGTGTGTTTGCTCTGACTTCCAGTGAGCACAGCTCAAACAAGCTATTGCTTCTGACGTCAAACATAATTTGAAGCCCCTTAAAGGAGATTAACGCCATCTGGAGGGACCTGATAGAACAGCGAGCATGTTTCCCTCTCTCCTTCTCTTCTCGGCTCGCTTCCTGTCTTGGTTTCTCCATTTATGTCTGCCTATCTGTCCATCTCTGTCTTTCTGTGTGTGTGTGTGTGTGTGTGTGTGTGTGTGTGTGTGTGTGTGTGTGTGTGTGTGTGTGACACAAAAATATCGAGTCACCCCTGGTTTACTGATTTCCAACGGAAAACCAATGACTCCAATCCCAATCCCAATCTAAAGTGCTCACAAGGATAGTAAGACAAAGTGTGTGTGTGTGTGTGTGTGTGTGTGTGTGTGTGTGTGTGTGTGTGTGTGTGTGTGAGTGTACAATGAGTGTCTCCATCATACATATAACAAACTAATTTGCATGTTTTTGAAATATTTCTCCTACACTCCTTCATTAGCTCAGTTTTATGAATGATTTCACTTATTAAAATTAGGAATCTTTAAAACTAAGAATTTTTTATCCTTATGAACGGGTTGATATTTTATTTACTTTATTTAAATAGCAGATAGTTTTAGATGATTAAAAAACAAATGGTTGAGTTTAATATTTTGTAATTGTTAAATCCAGATTATTTAATGATGAACAGATTTGTGTCCTTTTAAGGAATAAACTGAAACGACTAAAAGATTTTAAATATTAGGAGAGAATCTGGGTGTAAATCCAGAGATAAACAAAAACAAACAATGTGTAGCATTATTATTATTATTATTATTATTATTATTATTATTATTATTAGTATTATTATTATTATTATTATTAATAATAATAATAATAGTAGTAGTATTTCAGATTATCATTTGTATTTAGATTTAGCCTTGAAAAATTATTTTTACAAATTATTTTTATTATTTGACGTAATTAATAAAACACAAGATTCACTCACTTTTAGTCAATAACTCTGAGATCATCATTTTTATGACGTACTCTATTTGTACTCCTTCCTCGACACACACACACACACACACACACACACACACACACAGTGTGTGTGTCCAGTCGTTATGTTGTAAGCTGCAGAAGGTGCATGTGTCATATCAAGCAAGAGCTCCAAAAAATCTGATTTTTTTTTTTTGTGTATATTTTCCTCTCAGCAGCTGGACTACAGTCTGGCATTTTCTCCTCAAAATGATAAAAAAAAAACATCTGGAAGCGTCATCTAACCCTCTTCACAGACATGTAAATGGACTTCTCAATTCATGTGTGTGTGTGTGTGTGTGTGTGTGTAGTCTTTAATAATGGTCTATAGTTCCAGGATTAAACAAAACAAAACAAAAAACAAGAAAAACACTTCTTCCTACTGAAGGAAAGCTGTGAGCTGTTTTATGGTAAATATAAAACGCCTTGTGCAGGATGTTCAGTACGAATATCAATAATAATTTTTTAAAGAAAAAAAATGTATTTTGATACAGTGGCATATGAAATACCATTTAAAACACATGAATAACTTTCAAATAATCACAAGAATTATCTTAGCAGAATTTCATGTTACAAGAATGTTGATGGATTTTGATTTGCGTCAGTTTGATGAACTGTTGGTCAGATTCCTGAGTAGCCTTTATACCTGCAAAATGGCTCCAATTAGTCAATAATAATAATAATAATAATAATAATAATAATAATAATAATAATAATAGGTCAGGTGAAACACCGAGTGCGCGCGTGTAAAGACCCGGAGCTCCTCGAGGGCGCGCGCAAAATTATTCAGCGCGCTTCTTGTTTTTTTCGGTTCTCGTGACACTTCCGGTGTTTTGACAGGTATTTTATCAGTCAGAGGGTCGACAGGAGGGTTGGAGGTGTCGGCTCCGGTTGCCACAGCAACGCCTAGTCAACAATGCGTGGAGCTTATTAAACAATAGATCATTTCCGAGGAATTGGCCCCGCGCGGCGCTCGCGCTGGTTCCACGGAGGTCATTAATGCGTCAATCCGATAAATATCTCGCTGTAATCCTCGCTCGTACCGCATTTATTCCTTCTCATTTGAGGCCCAGTGCTCCTCTCACACCTTCTGCTTTTCCCTCAGCCACATCCTGCTTACACAATGAAGAGCAGCAGCACCACACACTCGCGCGACTCTGCAGAGAAACTCCGATTCATACACACATGCGCTGCACTAAAGGTCTTTACACACACAACACACACAACACACACAACACACACTGGGGCAAGTCTCAGCTCAGCCAGAAGAAACACAACGGCCAGTGCGCGTGCTGTCAGCTAACAGTCTTCGTTTTGTTTGTTTGTTTGTTTGTTTGTTTGTTTATTATTATTTTATATATTTAATTTTGTCAGTTTTCAAATGTTGGTCTTCTGAACCATCTCAGCATTCATGCAACAAAAAAACATGTTTAATTCTTATATTTTTCCCCGTATTTTTTTTTTTAATCTGAATTGAAACATTAATTTCAGAACTTATAAATAACACAAATAAATAAAATATCTCCAGCTGCGCTTATGACGTGTGTGCTGCTGATTTCGACTCTATTTTAATCCAATGCACTTAATTTTTTTGTTTGTTTGTTTGTTTGTTATTTGGGGAACGTTTTCACTCTGTAGAGATTTTTTTAATCCAGTTGTGAAATTGTTAAAGTTCATTTACTGTTACATTTTTTTTTATTGAAATTTATTAAATTCTTGAGTTTGTGTCATTTGGAGAAAGTTTTTTACTCTTTACTCTCTTGCAGTGTGTAAATGTAACTTATTTTTACAGGCATCACTTAATAGGATTCATTGTGTGTGTGTGTGTGTGTGTGTGTGTGTGTGTGTGTGTGTGTGTGTGTGTGTGTGTGTGTATTTGTTAACATTGCATAATTTTTGTACATTTTTTAAATATTTGTAGTTTTTAAATGCACAATTAACATCATATTGAGAAACAAATGAAAATTTGCGTCTATTTTTAGTTCAGTGTGTGACTGTGTTCACTTTGTGTGTGTGTGTGTGTGTGTGTGTGTGTGTGTGTGTGTGTGCAAGTGTATATGGAGGGTGCATGTAATCTTAACCTTTCTCTGGTTCTCATACACACACACACACACACACACACACACACACACACACACACACACACACACACATACGTACAGGAAGAAGTACACTCCACACGCATGTCTTTCACACCACTCAGTAGTTCCCATGCTGCATATGACTCTGTGTGTGTGTGTGTGTGTGTGTGTGTGTGTGTGTGTGTGTGTGTGTGTGTGAGACAGAGAGCCGGCTTCCCTGCATGGACGGGGTCGTGACCCCTGTGTCGCCCAGCGGGGTCCCAGACACCCTCTGAGCCCTGCAGGAAGGAGAGAGTCTATGTTATTCTTTCTCTGCCTCTCAGCCATATTTCATTCGTACACACACACACACACACACCACACACACACACACACACACACACACACACACACAAACACCATGCTTGTACACAGACAAGTGCTGTTATCTTCCTCAGCCATCGAGCGAGCACGCGTTCTCTCCGTATCTCTGCACTCAGCACCATCTCCTGCAACATTCGTAGGGGTTTTGTTGAATTTTCAGAATTTGTTTTGTATTTGTTTGTTTCTTTGTTTGTTTGTTTGTTCGGTATGATTTTACAGTCGCACAATTGTGTGATTGTGTTACAAAAACAGTGTCAGCAGAGACATGCCGAACATTGTGAGGAATGTGAAAAATGAGTCCTCATTAACGTGGAAGCGAACTCATAACAAGAACACTCGTACTCTTACTCAGGCACATTTACATGAAAACAAAGTAACTTTCTATAAAATAAATTTCTATATTTATTTAGACCTTCAAAATACTCATTACAAATCTCAAAAGTCTCTTCTTCTGTCATCCAGCTGATGCCTGCATGCTGTATATCTAATAAATGGACTCAGTTTAGCATCCAGTTCATCGACATTTGATCTATAAAGAATCATGCTAATGCTAATTCACTAGCTGTGGTGACCCCGTCATCTCATGCTACACACTGTAGTTAGCGATAAAGCTATCCGTGTGTGTTTGAAGATGAATAATGCTGTTCTGCAGTGTAGAACTTGAGGATGAGCGCTACCCTACCTCGCTAAAGTCTCCCAGGACGCTGGAGTAAGCAGACTCGTATAAAATGAGGTGTCTCCTTTACCTCCCTAGAAGCCATGAACTCCATCTAACGCAAACTATCAGTGACGCCCCTTTTATTGTCCTCTGATATGTTGATGCAAACGAACGGGTTCCTCAGGAGTTCTGTGGATACGTGCAGGAATTTACCTTCTGAGTTTCTACACAGGACCTTTAACGTTCTTCCACATGGACAAAACAAAGAACGATTTTATGGGTTTTATCCTCTATAAAGATCAGAGTCATGGATAGTTAATGGATCGTAGCTTTCTAAAGGGGTTCTGCAGTACTTCAGATCCAGTCTGACAGGGTTCTGTAATGTTCTACAAATAATTTTTACATTTCTCTTAAAAATGTTCAAAAAGTGCTGGACTGTTTTTAAGGCTGTGGACGTACGCTATCAGAAATGATCTTCCTAGAGGGGTTCTGCTGGGAGCCCTTTCTGATGAGGACGCACTAAACCATAGAACCGTTCAGGGTTCTCCAACATCAACAAGCTGAAGATCCATTTTGGGTTCTAGACTGAACCTTTTGTTGATGTACAGTATTAAAAGTACACTATTAAACATTCTGTTGTATGGTTCTACGGTGAACTTTTAAGGAGTCCCTAAAAGACACAAATTTAAAAAATAAATAAATAAATAAATAAATAAATAAGAAGGGCTCTTCAGGGGTTTCTTGATGTAGTAATCTCCATGACGGGGTTCTGCTTGGAGCTCTTTCTGATAAGGAAACATTCTCTTGTAGGGTTTGAGACAGAACCACTGATGGTTCTCCCACATGAACGAGTTTTAGATTTAGCCTTTAAAAAAACAAGCAAAAATAAATAAATAAATCGGATGTAAAGTATTAAAAGTGTTCTTTGGTGCTTTTTAGCTTCCTAAAGAGGTTCTACTTGGAGCCCTTTCTGATTATATGACTCCACATAAAACCTTCAAGCATTCTTCTGCAGGGTCAAGACTGACCTGATATGGGTTCTACGTTTAGCCTTTTTTAAAGCCTGTAGCTATCCACTGTTAGAAAGTGCTGTTTTGATAGTTAGGTGCTTTTTAGCTTCCTAAAGAGGTTCTACTTGGAGTTCTTTCTGATTGGGAAACACTCGGTTACAAAGTTTTTAACATAAACAGTTATTTCTGAGGGAAACATTCTGCTGTTGGGTTCCACGTAGAGCCATTAAGAAACCTCCGAAAGGCACGAAGCAAAGAAAAAAGCTTTCTTTATGTAGTAAGTGTTCTTAGCGTCTTAAAAGCGTCGTATGTGGAGCCCTTTCTGATAGAGGAAACACTGTTATAAAGTCTTACATCACACATTTAACAGCTCTCCTGCAGGGACAGTGGTGTTTTATTACTTAGGGGTTAATAACTGTCATCTACGCATCACAAAATTAAATATTTACTAGAAAAAACAACACTCACGACAGTACATGTGTCGTTTTAAAGTCTAACAGGAGCAAGGAGCTTTTCGAACTGACAAAAATATTTCCAGAAAAGAGGATTGCGGATTTATTTGTAACAGGAATGCGCATGACAAGTGTTCCTGAGTCAAATAACTCGTACATATACTGACATGTGTACAAGAACGTAGTAGTCGTTATGTGTGAGGACCGTACTCATGTGACAAGATCACACTGTCACTCCTTAAACATGCACACACACACACACACACACAAACACGCTCCAGTCTGAAACACACACTCACTGACACAACGTTGTTGTACGACGCTGTTTAGAAGCTAAGTGGAAAATCTGGAGGAAATAAATTGGAGGTTTTTTTGTTGTTGATTTTCAGAGTGAGGTGTGAACTGAAAATCGGGTCTTATATATTTATTTTATTTTGTTTATTAGGACTAGCTCTCGGGATTAACCGATCCGTCCGTCTGTCTCCCGGCTGCAGTGTTTCAGCGTGTGTTAGCAGCATTAGCATAACGTTATCACCTTATCTCCTAGCGAGGTGCTGATTCCAGTAGTGTACACACTCCAAACACACTCCTTTCTCCGTCTCTCTCTCTCTCTGCATGGTGGAGGTGGTGGTTGTAATTATGATTGAGAGCATTACTCGTCTATCTGCCCCTCGGGTCAGCCTGACACTGTCCAGATAAACTCTCAGACAAATGACCTGCGTGGCATTCCCTCACCCGAGCCCGGCTTTCTGCGTGGGGGTGTGTGAGCGAGAGAATATCTTGGATGAGAAATTCTCCATATATCTGCACTGATGCTCATGTTAATCCAGGAATGAATCACTCAGCAGAGTTGTGCTGCTCAAAAGTAATCAGCGAAAAAGTTCATCAGTTTCCAGCTACAGCACATCCTGGAAACAACATTACAACTTTTACGGTATTCTTTTTATTTATTAATGAATGATACGTCTCACTTTTTATCCATTTGTAATTACATTTAACAGTGTGTATCATCCGTAAAGCAAGCTAGCTGCTGTTTTCACTTACGATGCATCATCTACAAACATCTTTTTTCTCTCTCTTGAAGTTAATAAGACAAAAACCAGAAACCAGAAACCAGAAACTCTTCTGGTTGTGCTGAAGACCTCATTGCAGAGCAGACTGTGACCTCTGAGGAAGGCATTTACAATTTGTTTACAGAGGAGTGTCTTTTGAAGTGGTATAGTTGTTAATCTGGTTTTTCTTCCGTATGTTATCAGCGTATGAACAGTGTGAAGCATTAAACAGTGTGTCATTTTCCCCCCTTTTCACTCGCTATACTGCAAGCGAGGAAACGAAGTCTTTCCTGTTTGTGCGTTATATGAAAATGGAAATATTTTCAAAAACAGAAATGGATCGTGGCTCGGCACGCCGCGTTTACAGCCCATGCCAGATTGTTAATACCGCGTGCTCTGCCCTGACCCGGTGCTAGCCTTTGCCCGTAGGAGTGCCCTGTCGATGGGGCGTGTATTTGCTTGTAGCGTAGGCCCACATACACTCCCCTCTCGAGTCCATGTGTGGTCCTGGAGTCGCACAGCTGTGTGTGTGGTCCACGCAGGCCCCCCGATCATCTGTCCGAGGGCTGCTAACTGCCTGCTCAGCCACTGCGCCTGTTTACTTTAGCTCTGTCTGCACCAACCCGGCTCTGATCACTCGCTTCCTCCAGCTGGGCCAAATCAAGGCCCAGAGCCCAGCCCTTCAACTCTAACTGCACCAACCAACACAACACACACACACACACAGGCTTTTAAAGAAGTTAATATGATATCAAACGACCCCTGGCAAGTCACGGACTCATCCGCTGTCTGTCCCGACACACCCCGCGTATCTTGGCCTCAGAGATGGCGGGATTGTTCAGTACAGTGCTCAGGTTCTGTCAACCAGCATCGAGGAGCAATTAGTGTGTCAGAGGCTTTGGCTCATTGGCTGTGATAATTGCTCGCTAACACCTGGTACAAGAAACAGGAAGAGACACAGAGTTGTTCTGGACCTGAGCTGCGGCCCGTGTGTGTGTGGAAAGAGGCTCCGTGGAAAAAAAAAGGATGTGATGCTACGCAGCGAGCAGAGAGACACGGGACAGAACGTCTCCAGAGTCTGTCTCTCTGTCTGCCTGTATGGATTATTATCCAATTATTATTAAATCTTGAAAAATATTATTAATATCTATTGGTAAAGTAATAGGAAAGGTGTGTACAGAAATTATATGTGTGACTTTGGTTCCGAGTGACAAACAGCTCCTACTTAATTTCCTTAGATAATTTATGACATTTAATATTTTGCAATAATAATAATAATAATAATAATAATAATAATAATAATAATAGATTTCAATTTAATTAAAGCATGCTGCAAGTCCATATTATGAAATCAGCAGTTTGGAAAAATATATGTATATATATGATTATTTTTAATAAATATATATATATATATTTTGAACAGCATTTTAAAGTTTTAAAGTTTACTTTCTTGCTTGTTCATTTTTTTTTAATTCTGTTGTGCTGCAACATTTTGCATTTTTCAGTTTTATAATATGTTGTTGTAATAAATCTTATGAATGAATATATTTAAGTGGCTTTAAACATTTTTGCCTTTAAAAACAAAGCGTGTAGTTATTTATTTCTCTGAAGACCTTTTAATAAACGATTCTGTCTGGAATTTGTTTCTAAGTAAAAGCGCATGTATATATTTATTTCTGAATCAATAATTTTTTGCTTAAATTGAAATTTTCTCTGCAACCAAAGCCAAGTTTCAGAAGCTCCTCTTGGGTGAAGCTCCTCCTCATGACGCTGGCTGAGAAGATGCTGAGAACCTTCATCAAATATACTGTTCAGAATTTAAAGTGATAAATAGTTGTAACTTTTCCTGATCACTTCCTGCTTGTATGTTTTATCTGTATCATGTTAATATCTTCTTTATTATATTATAAAAACTAGTAGAAAGAGTAAAACTACAGACCATCTGAACAGGGGTATGAGTAAAGGTGTACAAACTTTTGATTGGTAGCACATGTGATTACTGTGGATTTAAAATTCATGGGTCGAATCAGAGCTTTTGCTTTTGAAACCAGAATCCAGCGGATCTTTTAGGAGTGTATTCTAGAAATGGATGTGATTGTCTTTTCGTTCCTTTCCTGCTTCAAATTGTTTTCCCAGTTTTCCCGCTTTAACTTCCTTATTTATTCCCTTCCTGCTTTACAGTCAGAGTCGGAGGTGTTGAGCGCTCGGGTGTGCCACCGTGCACATGGTGTAAAATCTCACATAAATCCAGCGATAATGAGGCGTAGGTCCGGGTGGAGCCTCTCCCTGGCTCAGCTTAGAGCTCTTAATAAGTCCTGCTGTTGGGACGCGACTCCTCTCAAGGCTAATTCCTCTTATTAGGTGTGCTGATTGCAGCTCGCCCTTCAGGAAGATAATTCCTCTTATTAAAGTGTGTTTTCACAGAGCACAAGGCTAGCGGGGTAATTCCTCTTATTTGCCCAGCCGGAGTCAGGATGTGGAATTCCACCTGAGTGGCCTTGGGCTAGCTGCTTGTGTTTAAACCCCTGTGTTTTGCCAGCGAAGGCCTCTGAGCTCAGAGTTTGCCTTTTCTTTCTTTCCAACAAATTGAGGGCCGTGCCGGCAGGCGCCAGGGCAGAGCCGAATGACCCGGCTCTACGACCTTTAACCCTAGCCGTGCTACATGCTGCAGCCCAAACGCTCAAGAGCAGTGACCTTCCCGGGGCAGAATTCCAAGCGTTTCCTTCTCTGGAGGGCAGTTGGGAATTCAGGCGATTTGTCGAGACATTTGTGCTAATTAAATTTAATGCAGACTCGTCTAAAAATAAACACACCCTTAATGCTTGCACGCTCCAGCCCAATGCATGAATGTGCTGACCTAACAAATGTTATTATTATTATTATTATTATTATTATTATTATTATTATTATTTTCTCAAACATAAATATAATTGACTGCCTTTTTCATGATGTTTGTATTTAATTAAATTAGTGTCACATTCGCTTTTTTATTAAAAAAAAATTCTTTAACTAAATTTCTTTATTATTTATGATAAAATATATAAAAAAGAAACTAACAGCAGTTCATAATTACTGTTATATATTTGGTACTATGCAAATTTTTAGGCGCCCTACTCTTTTTTTTTAATACCAATTTTGTCTCGATTTTTATCGTCTGCATGTCACAGATTTGTCTCTGCTGGCAGGCATTTAGCGACTGCTACCGTTAGCGCTTGTGAGTGTGAACTTTCATTTCTGATAAGAAGCAGTAGCAGCTATATATAGTTTCTAATTCTACCTATTTAACCACCAATTTAACATGCTAATCAGTGTGAGGATTGGTTGTGCTAGCTTCATTGGAAGATTAGTAAAGCAAGATAAGTGTGTTAATGGGGCATGGTGGCTTAGTGGTTAGCGCTGTTGCCTCGCATCTCTGGGGTTGGGGGTTTGAATCCCACCTCTGCCCTGTGTGTGTGTGTGTGTGTGTGTGTGTGTGTGTGTGTGTTCCATGTTTCCTCCCCCAGCCCAAAGACATACGCTGTAGGCTGATTGGCGTTTCTAAAGTGTGTGTGTGTGTGCAATCGTGCCCTGCGGAGGATTAGCACTCCATCCAGGGTGTCCCTGTCTTGTGCCCTGAGTCCCCTAGGAGAGCCTCCAGGCCTCCACAACCCTGTGTAGGATAAGTGATACAGAAGATGGAAGGATAAGTGTACTCGCTACAGCACCACCCATCTCTCCTACTCCCTTACCAGCTTTATTTTTCTTTGTAATATTTCTATTCACATTTAATAAGAGTTTGTATATGGAAAGCCACGGTTATAATTTGTTCCTTTCATTTTTCTGTGTGAATGTGAACTAATTGCAGATAAAGCTGTGAGAGGGGAACTGAAGAAACATCAGACCACACGCACCATGGGATTAGTCTGAGGAATCGGTGATTTGCCGCTTTACAGCATCATCCATAATTTACAGAGAATTGAGGAAATCGAATTCAGTCGTTGCGTGTCGCTGAAATCGCAGCTGCGTGGTGCGCATGTGCATAGAAGAAAGTTCTCCTTGATGCTTTGTTGATTATTAGTGTGAACACAGGGTAAGACTACATCATCAGGCACTTCTTGCTTATGTGATACAGTTGGTTTACTCACCAAAATGGCTGGTTAAATGGCAGTTTCCTGCATCTGGCAGGTGGGCAGGTGGGCAGGTGTTCGCTTCAAGCCCTGCCTACTACACGTCCAGTACATCTGGTGATTTACACTGACACTCTAAAGGTTTTGAACACCTTGTAACATTCTGGGTTAAAGTTTCAAGAGTTGCACTGAAATTAGACCCTCTACAATTAGAAAGTAAGAAACAGGTATACGTGGGAAAGGTTTGAAGATGGGAAAAGGTTGATCTGGATCACTCTAATTGAATTGAATTAATATATTTAAGTTAGAGTTAATACTAAAAGTGTTATATCAACTTGAACCGTACAGTCAGACATCTGTGAGAAAGATATTTAAATTACATCAATTCTAACACATCGAGTAAAATAACTTTTTCTGCGTTCTTATGCATATGTGGTAAAGTCATTTTTTTTTTAAATTTTAAAATTGCTTATAATTTCTGCCGACCCTTTCACGTCTGTATTTATTCTTCTCCCATATGAGGATGAGGGACATCTGTCTGTAATGTAATGTAACATTTCCTCACTTTATGTGCCGAGTCAGTCATTTTTGATGGCTTCGACTCTGTAAAAACACAAGAGGAAAAAAACTTGAGATGTTTTTTTTTTTACATTGCGTGGGTGGCGGGATGCACCCCGTGTAGCCGTGTGTAAACACCCCTCGAATCCTCCGCCACTCCATACACACGACCTGCTGAGCCCGGTGGCCCTGCTGCGTCATGGTAATTGCTTCAGGAAGTGCGAGCAGCACGGTTCAAGTGCTCCTTAATTCTATCAGCGGGCCAGGAACGGCGGCCGGCCGTGTGGTGAGACCCCGAGGAACCGTTAGAGCTCATTTACCAGCAACAGCATCCATATTCCTGTCACTCAGCCACAGCGCTGGCCGTCCTGACAGTCCTGGGTTACAGAAAAAAGAGACCCAGGGTTTTTTTTTTTTCATGTTGCATGATTGATGCATTAATCACTGCGTATGGTTTATGGAGTGTGACGAGAAAGGGAGAAGGGAAAAGAAAGCGCACGGCTTCCATTCGCGGCGTTTAAGGCGGCCGGTTTAACACGTGTTGCGGTCGTATTAATGTGCGTAGGTGTCCTGTGAATGTATGAGCATGAGCAGTGCTGTTTGTTCTGCAAATGACGATTGTAAATCACTCCTTGGCAGCTTTTAGCATGTTTTTTTTTTAAGGAAACGTTTGTTCTTTCGAGTGATCCGACGAACCCATGCAACCTGACACATATTTCTTAGCACATGAGTGACCAAAAGACATGGCAGCTTCCTTGCGTGCATGCGATGTATCTGGTCCTTATGATGATTACAGGGTTAAACCCCAGCAAATGGCAAACACATCCTGTCATTGCATGTGTACCTCCACTACCAGACCTCCCAAGCTGCCCCCTTTTCCATGCTCTGACCAGCTCTGAGACTGTGTGCTCATGTGGTCAGACTTTATAATTGCGGGCCAGAATCGAGAGCAGACTCGGGGTGACCGAGCCTGCTGCTGGTCACTTTTTCCCCAGCGAGGTCAGTGTATGGAAGCGGAGCTTTATTCCTGGAGCAGACAGATCTCCGACTGTCGGCGTTCCTATAGGAATTCCAGTATAAAGGCTTGGTGACACGTATAGAATGGCAGGAAGCTGAGACATCTAAAATTCTCGCCTGCGTCCTTCTCAGATCACTCGGAGTTGACCCCCGAGGGCCTCGCTGTCAAGTGTGAGACACGCAAGAGTCGAGAAGGGAAGCGTAGAAGCTAGTAAACATAAGGGAAGACGCTCGGCTGCAAAACTTTGTGCACCCTTACTTCAAATTACTTCAACTTTAATAGCATGAGTAAAAAAAAGTTCTTGTATGATATCATATTAATTGAAACCAAACATACTACAGGCTTCTAAGATATTCTCTCACTCCTTGATCGTGTCTTTGTGTTCCCTCCTTTTTTTTTAAACGAAGCTTTTCACTATTCATAGGCGTCTTTTCATTGCCTTCGCCAGCTGTGTACAAATTCCAGCATTTTCTGTTCCACATCTTATGGCAGTTTTCTTCACTTTGCTTGGACGTTTGAGCCTGTTTGAAATTTTCATGCTTTAATTAAGAGTCAGAGTAAATATTTTAAGACATTAGACACATTAGACAGTGATGAACATACAAATAAATTAACATGTTCTGAGGGGACACAAATTTTTAGGTGTCTGAAAGAATTCTGTCTGTTGTAAAATATTTTGTACAAAAATGTACAATTATATTCTAAAATTAAGCCTAATTTGTACGGAGCGATACACTTCTTCTGGTGCTGTTACAGGAAAACAATCAGCAGTGAAGTGGAAGTGCTGTTACCACGGAGAAGTTCATTAGTTTCCCATAGCAGCATGTCTGGAAGTGTTTTATACCTCAGCAACGTGCCCTGATTACAATTTCTTATTTACTGTATATTTCATGAAACGAGTTCATTCCTGTTCTCACTTACTTTATAGCAGCTACAAACAGTTGTTGCTTCACTTTCTTTAGAAGTCAAGAAGACATCTTGTTAAAGATGAAACCGCAAAGTGCAAACTCCTCTGTCCTGAAATCTTTCACTGCTTAACGTTAGTAGAAAGTTACGGCTTGACCTCGGACCGTTACCTCTGACTGCACTGGAGACTCCTTCCAAAAATATGAAACATATGTCTCCTTACAGAAAACTTCACCAGATCAACGGTTATATCTTTTTCCTTTTGGTGAAATCCATTTATCATTAGCTTTAATTCACTATGAGCCGTTACTATAGAAACCGTGACGTATTAGAATAAGTGCATTGATATAAACCTGTGATTTGAAGCTGCACTACTGTCAGAGATGCTGCTCCAGGAAATGAATCAACACGGTCTGATCGTTGTGGTCTAATTTGTTTTAAACCCCAGTCAGGGATCACAGAATAATAAATAATGTTGCCCTGAAACTGATTCTATTTGCCTGATTGTTTGAAGGAAGTCGTCGGGGAACACGCTTCATCGTAAAGCTCTGAAAGGTTCGTTTATACAGAGTTTATGTATGTTTATTCAGTATTAAACAGTACTGTTCAACGCAAAATGGCTACTTATGGCTCATATTGGAGTAATTCTGTATAACAGATTATTAGCGCACGCACACACACACACACACACACACACACACACACACACACACACACACACACACACACACACACACAGGGTGAGACGAGGTGTGTTGTTAGGTTTCAGTGCTTTGCTGTCTAGGAGACTCGGCCGGTCTGCTGCTTCTCTCTCACGGCAGGTTGGGTGAGGTGAACTGTGAGCGGCCTGCGGCATGAAGCGTGACTCTGTAGGAGACGGTCTGATTTTATGTGAAACAGCACTGACCCAACCTGCTGCTCCGCCAGCGTTTACTGCGCAGCACTGACCAGATGCCTGACGTATGGGACCGGAACTCGGTGCGTATCGAAAGTCCCGAAACACTACAGATTCTCTAATAACAACCAGGATGAATTGGTGTGGTGTGGTGTATACATCATATTCTCTTACCTTATTCTTAAAGATGATTTAGATTAAGCTCTCATAATAAATCCCTACGAAGCCAGATTAAGATGGTTTGGACATGTTCAGAGGAGGGAGAGTGAGTATATTGGTAGGAGAATGTTGGACATGGANAGAAGATAGGGATAGGTGGAGAGTGATGATTCGCTGTGGAGACCCCTGAAGGGAAAAGCCCAAAGAAGAAGAAGAGAAGAAGAAGAAATCCCTATGAAGGTCATATTTATAAAGATATGTACTGTACAAATATGTATGAATATTATAAATATTATATTTATAATTTATAATGAACTATGAATACATTTCGTACCATGGTTTAATGCAGTCGTAAGAGCTTTGTGAAATGCATCATGGGATCTGCCTTGATTTTTAACAATGGACAATGAATTATTAAAATTAAAATAAAAAAAAAAAAAAAAAAACGAAACCCTTGAGTGTGTCTACGACTGAGCATAATACACTAAATAACACAGGGAGGAATTTCTTTGGTACTGGCAACATAATGTGTTATAAACACTGCTTATAATATATAAATATATAAAACTTATAAATGTGTTATAACATGTTATGAATATATTGATTGGTCATTATACATATAGCCTTCACAGGAAGTGTTACCTCAGTGTGGGATTTCAGATGTGCCACTAAGTGCAGTGTTTTATATAAAATTTATAATTTTCCTAAAAATTCCTAAACAGGAATTCCAATTGATCAGGAACACTTTAGAGGAGCAGTTTGTCATTTCTATCACCTTCTGCAGTCGATGTAATGAATTAGAAGAATTGCAGTGATAATATTTCCACGCGCATTCCCGCTCTAACCGACACACTCCCTCCGGAAAAACCACAAGCGCATCCCAGTTTGACAGTTCCTTAATTCCGTGAACTTATATCCTGGAAATCAATCAAATTTAAGGAGACATCAGGTCTTTAAATGCACTCAGAGTAATCAGGAAAATGCAAAAAACGAAACAAAAGGAAAGAGGAGGCTTCTATCAGTTTGTACTCAAAGCACTGGCACTGGAGACTCCTTCCATGAATGATAAATAAACATCACCTTATAGAAAACCTCACTGTATCAGTGACTGTAAAGTTTGAAATATTTTATCCAGTTGTTATTAAGCTTATGTTATGTGGAGCGTTCACCCGAGTTATCGGTTACTATAGAAACGATAGCATGTTACACTTAGCGCTTGAACTTTTTTTCTTTTGTATGTGTTTATTTTTTTTTTTTAGCGTCGTTCCCTCTCCTGATGGGGATATAAACCCAGGAGAAGAGGCAGCAAGCGATTTCTTTCTTTCTTTCTTTCTTTCTCCCACACACAGACAGATTGTGTATTTTGTGCAGATGCTATCAGCAGACTTATTAGTGTTATTTGTACAGTTTCTGGCTACAGTTGCGATTCCACACGAACGAAACTGCTTGTAGATATCATTCGCACTGTAAGAGGAGTGAAGTGTGTGACCGTGCTGTGGTGAGGACGCCGGGAGGGAGTGGATGCCATTCTCTGTAGGGAATTATGCTTCGGGGTTTTTTTTTTCCTCCCTCTTGTTTGAGTAGGAATTCTTTTCTCCGTTTTCTGTCGTTCTTTTTGTCTTTTGTTTGCCGGGTTCGCTATAGCTCCCTTCTTTCATCACGTTGTGGCGTTTTGGTATCATTCCACTTTAACCCAACCCTAAAGCCTTTCAGTTTCTTTCCTTTCCTTTTCTTTTCTTTTTAAGTTTTATTTATTGATTGATTTTAAACAGTAGATATAAAAATTTTTGATTTATATGGAAGCACTGAACTGAAAATTTTTTTTGACTCAGTATCTTATTATTTCAACAAACTATTTGTTAACTCGTGATTTCAAGATTTTCCAGCATTCTGACTTCGTAACTCATTATTACAGCTTACTAACTTGTTATTACAACATAGTAACAATTATTATGACTTATTAATTCAG
Source organism: Pangasius macronema (assembly GCA_037577455.1). Taxonomy (NCBI): domain Eukaryota; kingdom Metazoa; phylum Chordata; class Actinopteri; order Siluriformes; family Pangasiidae; genus Pangasius; species Pangasius macronema. Next base: position 25,067,784 of record CM074950.1, read on the forward strand.
TTTATTATCTCGTTGTTTTGACTTAATTAATCAAAATTATAAATAGAGTCAAACAGGTTACTAACAAGTTAGTAAGTTATAATGAGTTATTAAGTCATAATAATTAGTTACTGACTCGTAATAACAAGATAATATCTTCAAATAATGAGTCAAAGTAACTAAATCTGTGGCTTTATTAATCATTAATTTGACTTTGTATCACATTATTTTAAGATATTATCTGGTTATTACCGTTTGGTAACATATAATTATGAGTTACTGCCTCATTTATGTTGACTTAGTAACTCAATATTTCAAGAAATAAGATGGAAATATCTTGAAATATTGAGTTACTAAGTCAAAATAATGTGTTAAAGTCACAAAAATGTGGAATTAAGTTGTAATCATAAGTTACTAAATGGTAATAGCCAGAAATATCTTAAAATAATGTGATACTAAAGTCAAAATAATGATTAATAAAGACAAATATTTAGTTTTTGAATCATTCCTAGTTTATTGGAAAATCTTTGGCATTGTAAGGATTTTTTTGTCATTTTTTCAGTGTAAAATCTAATAAATCCAGCGGTTTTGAGAAATTCTTCTTAATATACGCTTAAATAAGGATAGGACTGAAAAGGTAAAATTTCATGAATGCAGCCATGAAAAGATTTTAATTTCGTTAATACAGGAAAAGAACAGACTTCGAGAGAAAAGAAAGACACGATTTCATGCGCTTCCACACAAGTTAGTGTGGTTTATAAGATTTATAAATGAAATTCAGATGTAACTCATAATGACACATTAATGTTTATAGCAGGAAATAAGCTGTTCATGGATATATGACATGATATATGATTGTTAAGTGGGTGGAGCTTAAAGCCTTTTTCAGCTACGCTGTCATACGTTATCGTTATAGTAACGACTTACACAGGCACTTGTATCATAGACACTGCACATAACTGAAATAAAAAGTGTGAAACTGTTCATATGGCACTGTGACATTTTCTGCAAGGAGTCTCGTGTCAGTGCTTAGCTGTGTTTAGCATTTTCTCAGTAGCATGACGTTTTTTGGCTTATTTACTTCAATAGAGGGAAAAAAACAGAGGCTGATGAGGGAACGATTTTCACACGGGGCTAAAACGCCTTACTTCGCCTTTGATTATTTTCCTATAACAGCATGCCCATCAATGATTCATTCCTTAGTTACTTGCCTTTTATTGGCTGTTAGGTGATGCTAATATCACCTATAGCTCTAATATAATCTATAGTGTTCTAATCTGCTAATCTGAAGGTAAACTCACTGGTCCTAGTCAAGGTTTTGACCTGTATTAAACTGTGAGAAGTGAAGAGAAGTGCTATAATCACGTCTCAGAGTTAATGTGGTTTGGGAAAAAGCTCTACAGCTGGTTTATAGTCTCACTTTCTATTTATATATATATATATCAGACACAATACAGTTTATAGCTGCAGGGTAATATTTCAGAATTGAGACTTGAATCTCAAACCTACGGCAGTGTTTTAGAGCCACTGTTGGGACGTTATTGTCTGTTTTATTAAAGGAGAAATCACAGGCAGTGTTCGCCTTCGAGGGTATTGATGGTTACATCAAATTTTACAAACCATTCAAGTGCATTATGGCTTACGGACACATCGGATAAAACCTATAGTGAGTCCATATGCCATAATATATGCAGTGGACTGGATTACTGCACTGAGTGCACTGGAGTCATATCTGACACCCCACGGATGTATCATCAGTAGCCAATTTCTTGTACAGTCGTCTCTTATACTTTTATATGATATGACAGAAGATTAAGATTTTTTTTTTATGTGTGAAACCAATAATAAAGTATAACCTCACCAAACCCTTAACATCCCTCTCATACGAATGTTGCTCTGATATACACCATTTTGTCTTAGTATTAGGATTTTATTCTAGAAATATGGCGACTTTTTTTCTCCTAATATTATAACTCTTTCTCAAACTGTCACATCTTTATTCTTGAAATATTGTGACTTTTTTTTTTGTAATATCTGATATTCTGAATTTTTTCTTGCTATATTATGACATTATTCTCAAAATTTTTTAAACAGTGGCCCTAAAAACTCACACAAACTGGCCCACACATGGCTGCAGTTCAAATTATTTTGGGTTTTTACTTCAGCATCGACGAAGAAAAGTAGGCACAGTGGGGCCCGTGTAAATGGCTCATAGGTTCCCAGTCTACATGTATGTTTATGGAGGGATGAGCCTCAGCCTCAGGCCTGCTGCCCACATGTTCACCTTGCCACCCAGGCGTGCCACGCTCCACAGGCCATTAGCAACAAAAACTTGTCAATAAGACTGGAATGTTGCATCACTTTCCTAAAGCAGGGAGTCCGGCGACACGGTGAGGAAAATTAGGTGCTCAAATGCTACTTTTGTTCCAGAGACTAAAGTATCTTTACAGATGATATTGAAGTTAAAATCAAACGTTTGCATCCCGCATAGTTTAAGAACATCACTAAAGTGCAAATACTGTGCAAGGCAATGTTATTTGAGGTGTATAGTATATATATATACATTACTTAATGGTGCTGCATGTGAGTTTTGTTAACCATCTATGAATCAGGGATAGAATAAATCCACCCCCAGCTACACCTACATTCATTCATAATCAGCACTTTATCCTGATCAGAGTCACGGTGGATCTGAAGCTCATCCTGGGAACACTGGGAGTCAATTGGGAATACGCCTTGGATTGAATGCCAGTTTATTGCAGCACATAAAGAAAGAATTTTTTGAAAATAAATTAAAATAGTGCTATATATCAAAATATCATGGATCACATGGGGCTAGGCTTGTGAGATCATGTGAAATATGCCATTGTCTGATCGTGCTTCGGTTGAATCGCCTGCACCTTTGTAGAGGTGAAGGCTGTAGTGATGCTAAGGAAGGAAAGAAAGGGGGCGTGGCCTGCCATACATTTACATTTACATTTACATTTACACGTTACGTCATTACAGCGGATAAAAATACCAGACGCTGGAAAGGAAATACATATTATGAGATACAACACAGTTTATTTTTGTTGCTCTTAAAGCTACAGACACCAACAGACATTCAGATTGTATGACTTGATTCCTGATACTATCGCCAATCGTCCCAAGCCTACATGGGCCGAGCAGTGAACTGTACATGAATGCTAAAGGCTAAAGGAGCGACATAACCCAGCAGCAGCGTTGGAGAGAAATTCAGTGCCAGCCTGTTGCTGAAATAGTCAGTGGCATGGTGTTACAGTCGGCCCGGCTCCAGTTTCCCACCCTTTGTGGCGTGGAGAGAATTCCTGTGGACGTTGGTGTCAGGGTGGGAGGATGACGAGGCCCAGGATGTTCGCTTCAATCAAACGTGAAGTGTTTTGAAAGTCGAGGCTAGGTTTTGGCTTAGGCCTTGGGTCGACCTGAATGAATTTTATAAACTGAGCACCGAGCCAAGCCACAATGTGCCCACTTTTCCCTTAGCGCACACGGGCACTTTTTTTTTTTTTTTTTTTTGCACAGACCTGTGATAGACTTCACAGACTCTGACCTCCGTGTGCAGACGTTTGTTCCTGCGCTTGGCGGCTTTCTCAGCACACGAGTGAACACACGTTGTTAAAATAGGTACAGTAGGTCATGACCCTGTGTGTGAGGGAGAGTTTGCTGTATGCTTGTCGCATTTCCAGATGTCTGGAACACTAAAGATAGTGTTCATAGGGCTAAATGACACCTACATTAGCTATTCATGACTAGTGGCAAAGAGCTACATAAACATTCATAAAAGATTATTCTAATGGACATCAGCTGTTATAAGGACTGCTTTCATAGGGCTAAATGACACCTGCTGTATATTAGCCCATCATGACTACTGACATTCATAAAAACTTATTAAGCTATCATAAGGACCGCGTTCATAGAGCTAAAGCATCACAATCATTAATGAAGGCTTATTCTAACGGGTGTGACTTATCATAAGGACTGCTTTCATGGCTAAGTGACACCTACATTAGCCCTTCATGGCTGCTGAAATAAAGCTACATACACATTCATAAAGGCTTATTCTATAGTGCATGTTGGCTGTCATAAGGACTATGGCTAAATGATACAGTACGTACATTAGCCCGTCATGACTGTTGACATAAAGCTAGCATATGGACTGCTTTCATACTGCTAAATGACGCGTAAGTAAGCTAGCCCTTCATCTTTACTGACATAAAGCTACACAGGCATTCGTAAAGGTTCACTCTGATAGGTGTCAGCTGTTATAAGGGCTGAAGGACACCTACATTAATGATCCATGATTACTGATATGAAGCCACAAAAGCATTCATAAACGTTCATTGTGTAACAGGTGCCGGCTCTCATAAGGACTGCTTTCTTGGGGCTAAATGACACCTACTTTAGACCTTCATGATTTCTGACATGAAGCTATAGTACATAAGCATTCCTTATTCAAACAGGTATCAGCTGTCATAAGGACTGAAGCTACATAAGCATTCATACAGACATTCATAGCCCTCCATGACTAATGATATCAATGATATAAAGCTACATACTCTGACTAATGGCATAAAGCTACATAAGCATTAGTAAAGGCTTAAAACCGTCCACTGACATAAACATTTATAGAAATAAGGTTGTCTTATGACACTTTCTGCGCTGACTTACTGTATGTTAATAATAGTAATGGCACACAGCCTGTTATGTGAGGTTCATTAAAATGTGCTTCATATTTCTGCTTATAACATCTGTATGAATACTTCAACAATTTTATGATACTGTAATGAGTTATTTGGGTTTGGTTTTATTGTTTATATTATGTCCATTAAAACCTCGGACAAAGTCTCGATGCCGTAATGGCAGGGTTATGTATGTTTTATCCTGCTCTTCATTGAAGTAAGTTCGGTTTTGATACCTGACATCATTGTCATTATGTGATCATACGAAGCTGAGCTACAAAGCGAGCTATTCACTGCGGTGAAACTAAATTCATTCTGGAAATCGTCATAACGTGACTTCAGCAAAAGTCTACGCTTATTGACTCAGCTGTTATGAGGCAGTTAGTAACCAGCACAGTCATTTTTTACCCACCTTACTCATTATACTGTATATTCATGTGCACTCCTTCTTTACTCCTCTGTATTCTGATCAGAAAATAGTTCCACGGCTGATGTGTATATGTGTTTGTATATTCAGCTGAAGGCTGTGAGAACACTTCATGCTAATTCAAGTTCGAGATTGGAGTGTTTTTCAATCTTAGCATAAGCAGTCAGGTCTAATGTCTATTCGTTATGAATATTTTCATTTAAAGGGATTCTCCAGTGATTTTAAACCTACGGCATGGTTGAATTCTTGAATCTGATTGGTCAGAAGGTGTGCATTATGTCCATAACGGCTCAGGCAGTAGTTCCACCTGTAACATGAACAACAGGTTTATATTTTATTAATACGCTAAACATTGTAATCTTCGGCAATTTGATGTAGTATAAGTGCAATAATACACTCCAGACCATGCTGTTGTTCTCCACTTTGCGACGTGCCACATTACACCATCCCAGAGGGGACAATCTGTCATGTGTTATTCCTTACTTACAACAAACAAGCATCACTTTGGTAACGGAAAAAAAGCCCTCTGTCCAAAAGTAACTTGTAATGAAGCTCTAAGGGCAGTTAAATGTCGTAGATCCCTTCCCTGTATTCTTTACTCGAACATGTTTGTAAATGCAGCTCCTTTCAGCCATCATTTCAGAGCCTTTTCACATGGAAGAATTTGTCATTATGTCATATGTACCTTATTTTATGTCCCTGATGGCACATGGGTACCACAGATCCTTCAGGAACACTTAATGTAAAAGTAGCTTTAAGTGTGTGTGTGTTTTTTCCAACTGTGATTAAGATTTTGGACTCCGGATTGACAGGTTGTGAGTTCAGATCCCACTGCTGGGCCTTTGAGCAAAGCCCTTCACCTTCAGCAGCTCAGCTGTATAAATGAGATAAATGTCAGTTGCTCTGGACGAGAGTGTTCGCTAAATGCTGTAAATGTAATGGTGGGAAAAAAACCTCCATAAGAACAGATTTTTTTCATATTTTAGTGACACATAACATTCACATTATATACAGTAATTGTGTATTTATACATTTTTAATTGTTGAAAACTCTCCTTAGACTACAGAACATGTTCCTATCCATAGTGGCCAAGTGTGGTGACCCGTACTCGGAATTTGTGCTCTGCATTTAACCCATCCAAGTGCACACACACAGTAGTGA
>CM074950.1:25074063-25086750 GCA_037577455.1 Pangasius macronema
AGACTCGAACCCACCACCTTCAGGTTCACCTTCAGGTTACAAGTCCGACTCTCAGACCATTAGGCCACGACTGCACAATTATGGAGCATCCACCTTGCAAGTCCCCGTGTAAGTCGTTGCTATAGAAACAATAACATTTTAGAACGAACGCATTAATGCAAACTTGCGATTTGAATTCTGGAAAAATGAATCAACACCTTCTGACCAATCAGATTTGAGAATTCAACAGCACTGTGGTATAAAGAGCAGCGCTACATATCAGCAGACAATAATGTGGCTTTTGCATGACATCTGATAGTGCCTGCGGATGATAAGCAGCACCGCGCTCTTATCGATGGGCCTGGCTTTGAGAACGAGTTAATTGCTGTGTGTGGCGCATAGCCAGAGAATCACTGTCATCTTTCCGAGCTTAAACATTTCCTTCCTTGTGATAATATCCTCCTATCGCTCGCTTCCTTGAAACTCATTTGCCTCGTCTGAAGGATATTATCTTCAGCCTTCAAAATATTGCAGTTTTTTTTTCTTTTTATTTTGACAATTCCCTCCCAAATCGCATATTATGTGACTGCTCCACTTCTTTCTTCTTTACCCCGAGTTTGTTTGATGTATTAGCAGAGGAAAAAAAAAGATCTATGAAGCCGGTTTCTGCTCCTATTTCACACACAAGCAGAAGCTCGATCTACGTCCAAGGAAAATACACATCGAGCGCACACTTTCTGCGCCTTCAGCCCCGGCATGTGGTGCGACTGCTTCCGGAAAGATCCTCACTGAAACCATTGTGTGAGGGCTCCTTTGTTTTCACAGAGCTTTTACAGACATAAGAAAATGTTTTTCCAGGCTAAGCTTGTACAATTGGTCCTTTTGTAAAAAAATAATAAATAAAAAAAACGAACGCTTTTCAGGTATAAAATCGCTGAGCATTTCAGGGAGGTCTTCTTGTAAATCCCAGGGTGCAGGTACAGCATGGAGCTTTGCCCCTTTGCTCCTGTGGGTGTACTTACGCTGGCCTGAATTCCCTCCGGATATTTTTGAGCTGGAGAAATATTTTTTCAACTGATTGTGCATGTCTCGTAGAGGTTGCCAAAGAAAACAGAAGTTGGAAAAAAAAATGCTAAATGATATCGTTGTCGTTTTTCTCCCCTCCTCCAGTGGCAGAGATATGCAGAAAGGAATAGGAATGTGAGTTTGAGTGAGTGGCGTGTTAATAGGTTTGACGCTAATAACGGAGTTCACATGTTGCTTTGATTTCACTGGATTGGACTTTAATGTGAAAACACTCCGAAGGATAATCAACGTGTGACTGCAAGGAGGGTGAAAGGGTTTCACAGGCGTGTGGATGGCATGTGTACATTTAAAAAAAATAGACTTTAAGGTAAAGATGATGTCCCCTGGACTCACCATGTCTGTGGTAAACACCTCACTGAGACTCAGAGAGAGAGAGAGAGAGAGAGAGAGAGAAAGAGAGAGAGAGAAGGAGTCGAAGAGATATGCCAGGTGTGTATGAGGTCATGCAGCACTCGCTTGAAAAACAGTGTGAAAATGAGATCGCGATATGTTCCCATTTGGACGCTGAGACGCAGCTGGATCAGGCGAGCCGGGTAATGAGCTGTTGGAGGAGACTTGTTGGCTGTGTCATGGCTGCCATGTTTCTCTACTTCAAACCCCCCTCTTCCCCCGACCCCCCCGTCTCTTCACATTAGCACTGCGACCTCACCATGGGTGACGTCTTGGACACGTGTTCGAGGTGTTGCTAACGCTGTCAGCGAGCATCTGTTTAAAATCTCGTCATTCTTCTCTTGATTTGGAAACCAAATCAATGTTATTTGTGCTGGTGGTTGCCAGATTGACACTTTATCCCACACAGGACCGAACAATTGTGAGGAAATACATGTGGGCTTGTGGTCCAGGCTCACAGTTCAGTAGATGGGATAACTAGACATTCATTTGTTAAGTACTAGAGATAATGGACTCTCTCTATTTTTATGTGACAGTGTGTGCAATCAAATATCTACAGACATTATGACATAGAAAAAATTCGCATGATTTCACACTTAATAATCCGTAACAATTCATATGACAGTTGGGTGAAAAGTTACCAAATGTAGGTTACAGTAAGGGTGATGGGTGGTGTTGGTGCGGAGGTATAGTATCCCTTTTCTTATGACTTCATTCATATCACATCAAACAAAACGCCACCACATCCATAGTGGTCCAAAATTGCTCTTAAGTTATTCTCCACAGCTGGTGCTGACCTGCACGTGACTGAGACGTTGTTGCTGTTGCGGTTCTGATGACATCACGGCCCGGTCAGCGAGCACAGCATAGCCGTGAATTGTGATTGGCTGGCACGTATTTCATTAACACTTAATAGCATAATATAATTTTTTCAGCCTTTGGTCAAAGCTGATTTAATAACTTGACAACATTTTAAATTGCTACGTAAATATATAACTTCAGAGATTTATTAAAATGCCACAAATCCATTTGCATGAAGTAACTGATGAAGGAAAAGCGTCTGTGAGTATGGAGCGAGTTACTGTGGCGAAAACCGTGGAGAGGAAAAGTTAACATTTATGAAAAGTGACAGTAATTATGATCCATTAACCTTCTACAGCTTTTTCACAGATAACAACCCTGATGGCCGAGTGCCACTGAAATGATTTACAGTGTTTTGCTGGATGGGGGTTAGAAAAAGGTTCATGACACACACACACACACACACACACACACGTTTGTCTTACTATCCTAATGAGAACCTTGACATAATTATTAATGCAGCTAATTGTTGTTATGCTACACATAAATGTAAATCTAACCCTGACCTCAACCTCAACCTCCAACAGCAAACCTTTCGGCTTTTTCATACTTTTAAATAAAAGCATGAGTTTTTATATAAAAAAAAAAAAAAAAAAAAGGTTTTCCTTGTGAGGACCAGCCGTGGTCAGATCTGTCAGACATTCCTGTCCTTTAGGGACATTTGGTCCCCATCAAGATGTAAAAACATGGCCACACACACATTGAAAAAACTGTGAATTTTGGTTTTCCATGTGATATGATAAGTAAGTAAGTAAGTAAGTAAGTACCGAAGTACGGAAGGAAGTACGGAAGTACGGAAGTACGGAAGTACGGAAGGAAGGAAGGAAGGAAGGAAGGAAGGAAGGATATGATAAGTAAGTAAGGAAGTAAGCAAGTAAGTACGTAAGTACATAAGTACGGAAGGAAGGAAGGAAGGAAGTACGGAAGGAAGTACAGAAGTACGGAAGGAAGTACGGAAGTACGGAAGGAAGGAAGGAAGGAAGGAAGGAAGGAAGGAAGGAGATTTAAGAGCAAAACAATAAGCTCGTCCTCATACTCAGTGTTGGCTCTGTTTTTCTTTTTGAAAACACGCTCGAGCAACAAACTGAAACAGAAACAGAGGAAAATACACTGCAAAAAAAGAAAAGAAAAAAAACAACAAGTGAAAATAAGTTTACAATAAACCACATATATGATTATTAAACCTAGACTTTTTGTACTAATTTCAAGCTTGAAATGTTTTTTTTTTCATTTTATTTATAGTTTTTATTTAAGCATTTAGTATCTCTAGAAAGAAGAAACATTGAAGACAATGTAAAGCTTGAAGTGAGTAAATGTGTCTAAAAACAGACTGAATAACCTAATATTCATTCACTGATTTATGAGAAATATTAGATACATTTGCCAAGATATCATTTTTTACACTATAATCTGGAGACAATGATCATATATATGTTTATATTTAAATGTCTAGAAACAGGTTTAATAATCATATATTTGGTTTATTGCAATCTTTTCAGGATAAATCCACAGATAAGCAGATAACGTGTGCTTTCTTTGCAGTGTGGCGTAGAAATGAAGGACGCCACATTTGTTTGAAACAGTTCCTCAGAATGAGGACGAGGTTATAACCTGTCTGCGTTAATGGAAAGAAAAAGCTCGTGTTGCGAAGTACTAAGGTACTAAGGTTCTCGGTAATAGCACTAAAGCTCAAGTGCAGCAGTTATCCTCAAGACTCAACACTCTTCAGTCCATAAACTGTTACGCACTAATGTATCTGAAGTGCGGATGTGGCTTGAAGAATCGTGAATTAACTCAAGTAGCACGATTATGTGCAGAAATTTATGCGTATATCTCACGAGCGCTCAGGGACAGGTGGTGTAAATGGGCTAGCAGGGCTTTTTTCACTTTTAGGGAAAAAAAAATATAAATATAAGGCTCTTGGCTTTGCCCTATTTCCTGTAAAGGAATGACGGATTATTTTATACTTTTGTGGAACCAGAAACAGCACCACAACCAACGGGCACGGGTATTTAAACGCACAGAAGGTTATGAAGCAGAAGCTGGTCCTGATTTCTTTCTAACCCAGACTGTACATTCACACAGTCACACATCATCAGCAGTGGCTGAGGAGGTGCGCTGTGAAATGTGGTTTATACCCACAAAACTCCTTAAAAGGCAATGTTAATTTTCAGGAGCTGAAATGACAACTAAGTGGTAAAAAAGCACTTCCATTATTTTTGTTCTATTCGAATGGCTAGTGTTATATGTCTGAATTTCTGGAGTGTGATCCGGATACAAAATCGCCATAACACATCGCTAATTATACAATTTAGATATCATTATATCTAAATTTACTCAGGAGCCAATCGTACGACGTACATGAACATTTTTCTGGGCTAGATGGATTTTCATGCACACCACATTTCTTGCGCTAATGCTCGTGAGAATGATTTACGAATAAATTCGTTCATATCCAGTTTGATAAATGGGGCCCATTATGAGGACCAGCCGTCACTGTGACCGCAACAGAGACACTCCTGCTTTGCATTTCTTCTCGTTGCTACGCGATGCGTAATGTTTGGATGTTTGCGCAACTTGACATATCTGCTCCGTGTTCTGTCAGGCACCCAAAAGCGAGAGAAGAAGCAGGGAACGTGTTTGTTGGAGCAGAATTCGTGCCGTACATACTGCATCTGTTGTCGTTAAAGTGCTAAATTAGGTTGTGGGTTGTCTCTTGCGTTCCTGGACGTGTTGCCTGATGTGATGCGGGGTGGGTTTGGTGTGTGTGTGTGGTGGTGTGGTGTAATGCCGTGTGAGGGATTGTTGAGTGTGTGTGTGTGTGTGTGTGTGTGTGTGTGTGTGAGTGGGGTGGGGGTGTTCTGTGGAGGCGAATAGCTCTGCCGTATGTTCTTCAGGAGAAATGTTTATGCTAGGCTGTGATTAACACCGTCCAGGTGCTCTCTTGGCAAACGGCGGCCGCTTCTGCTTTAGACACTCGCACATTTTCCCTGTGGCTAAAGCACAGTCATCTATATTTACAGAGCACTGTGGGCCAACACGCTGAACTGTTGACCACCATTTATTCTGGGAATGTCTCTGAAATGGCGCTTCTCCTCTGAAAAAACAGGGCTGGAGGTAACGAGGGCCGAAATTCCACACGGATGTGGACTCAAGCGCGTAGCAGTTTGTCCAGTTCAAAAATTCAAAACTTTAATTTAAATGTAATTTAAACGCTGTATTTTAATGGTGGGACAAAATGGCATCTCCAGGACCAGGACCATGGTGAAGAAGGGGACTCGAGGTTTAGATCCCTGACATAGTCGAGTCTCTACTGACTTGTGACTCGACTCAGACTTCTAAGTTGACTACATTTGACTTTTTATTTACAGTAAAGTTGAGTTTACACCCAAATTTGTTGTCGAATGAAATTGACACATCGTCAAAAGAAATCTTTGATTGTGATTTAACCTTACAATGTGGTGTTTCTTTGTTCTGCAAGCTTCATATCTTACGGCTCTCTCTCTCTAACTCTCTCTCTCTCTCTCTCTCTCTCTCTCTCTGGCATGAAAGATGCCATGTGAACCATTCTGGCAAGTATATATTCAGTTACAAATCTATATTAAAGTACTGCAGTACTTTTTCACAGGTAAACAACCAAATTACATATTTAATGTTTAATATTTAATATTTGAAAGCAGTCTAAAACTACTTTTTACAGTTAATATGAGATTTGTTGTCACATCCTCAAGTATCAGACTACAACTCCCATAATCCTCAGGTTCACAGTTACCTGATGACTAACGACACTCACCTGTTTGTAATCACACACTCCCTTTACATATCCCAGACCCCAGCGCAGCAAAGCAATTTATTATTGTGCTTAAGTCTGTTTTGTTTTGTTTCAAATAGCTATACTTTATTTAGTATTTTTGAATTTTATTCTCTGTATTTTAGAAGAAAAGCCTCTACTTTCTACTCTCCATATTTCTCTATAAACCTCAGTGAGAATGAGACGTAATATCCATCGGTGTAATCTATCTGCTGCTACATACACCTCGTCTCAGCAGTTCTGTCTGAGCAGTTTGTATCGAGACAGCTAGTGATTAGCATTCAGCTAGTTTCTATGTTCAGAGGAACTATCATGCTAGCTAACATTTTGAGAGATTAGGAGTAAACCTGTTGATACTTAGCATTACCTAATGCTTTCTCACATTCTTTGGTTTCTTGGGGAAAGAGGCACTAATTTATTATATTATTAAGTTTTTCCTTTTTTGCTTTAATTTGAGGGAGGAATTTGATCCATCTCTGCTGGACTCTCAGATATTTAAAAACCAATTTTCTTTTCACTTTTGGCCTACTGTCCACACAAAAATGCACAAAGCTAATGCTAGCTGTCTGAATTTGCAGTTGATCGAGAGCTGAGAGAGCACTCGTACTGAGAATGATGAGTGTTTTCGTGTGTTGAAGCAGTCGACAGCGAGGTGGCAGTCAGAGATAGATGCTAGCAGTCGATGAGGAGAGGGAAAGAATTGTACAATCCTGAGGTTAAACATAGCCAGTTGGCGTGAGAGTCTGATAAATTAGTTTCTTTCAGATCGTGAACCTTTTGTGAACCGTTTCTATCTGCCACGGTTGTAGTTTATTTTGCCAAAGGATTCTACTTTTGCTGATATTTCAAGATGTCTTTGATTCCACTGACAGTGCTGGGAAACTCACTTATCTCTGAAGGTGTGATCCCTTCGTTGTCGTCAGCAGAAGACCACACACAAATATCTAGACTATAGATGTAGATATTTCCTCTGTATATTAAATTCCCTTCATCCCTCATGATTGCTCTAAAACTCTGAAAGCTCTTGTTGTAGTTGTAGTGAACGTAAAGATACCCTGTGACGGATCATTCAAATCCTAGAAGTGTGAAAAGCTCCCAGATACTTTCTCTTCTCCTTTTCCTCACTGGTTGGACATTGCTGGCCCACGTCATTAGTTTTGCTTTTTGTTTTGTTTTTTCCTCATATGCATCCTATTTTATTAAACATGTCGAATATATGTAGGAAGAACTTTATATAAAGCTAGCGCAGGCTCTGTAAGGTTGTAACAGATAGTCATTGCTCTATAGGTTTCGGTTGAGGTTGGATTCAGAAGAACGATCTGAGGAGTGATCCAGCAGACAGCGTTCAGTGGACATGGCTGCATTTTCATTAACCCTATCTCCTCCAGTCTAGACAGGAAGAGCCTATAACGGTGGCCTGAACAACCGACGCTACTGTTGGCGCTGCAACGTCTCTGAGCCAGGTCACGCTCCGGAAAGCTAGAGGTTTTATACATACTGAAACATCCAGGCAATAACGGCAGTAATAAATGGAGAAAAGAATTTCTTCATCCAACCAAGTGAGTGTGTGTGTGTGTGTGTGTGTGTGTGTGTGTGTGTGTCCTGCTTAACACATGCCATATAGATAATGTCAACATCAAGTGTTTAACCATTAAGAAAGTACAACTGATGTATTTGATGTTTACACAATGGGACAGGACAGGTAAACAATATGAGCAGACAACATTTAATAATAAACAATATCATACACACACATAGGGCAGTTTTATTCCCCTTATACCACAGCAATTTGCCAAATGTTACAATCTGAATTCATTAAAGAGCTAAATGTTGTACTTCTAACTGTTTATATTTAAATGTAATGTTGTGAAACGTCCATGAAGCAAGGTACTTCCTGTTATCGCTTGCGTTACAGCAGCTATAAACAGTCGTTCCCTCGGCAGCCAATCACATGTCAGAAGACATAAAGTTACAGCTTTACTTCCGACTGTTGCAAAGCACTGACACTGGAGACTCCTTCCATAAATGTTAAATAAACATTTCCTTACAGAAAAACTTCACTGTATCAATGATATATTTTTTTTTTCTATTTATGTGGACCGTTACTCTTGCTGTTAGCTGTACTTTAGCTGTAGCTGTTACTATAGAAACCATAAGTATTAGAACAAGCACGTTATTATAAACCTGTGAGCTACTGCATCAACGCCTGCTGACCAATCAGAATCGAGAATTCAACAGCACTGTGGAAGCTTCTCACAACAGACTGACAAAATAAGTGAAGTATGTTAGCATTCTGATTTTTCAAAGATGATTTTGTTGAATATAAGTCAAATTAATTCAGTGAATTATATATTGAATGGATAATGTTGTTGTTGTTGTTGTTGTTGTTGTTCTTTCAGCTTCTCCTGTTAGAAGATGCCACAACAGGTCATTGTCCATGTATTTGATTTCACACAGTTTTTACCCCCGATGCCCTTCCAGACACAACCCTACCCAGTTTTATCCGGGCTTGGGACTGGCACTGGAAGTGCGCTGCCGTGTGCAGCCTCAGTGGCTGGGGTTGGATCCCTGGCTGGGAATCGAAACCGGGCTGCGGTGGTGAGAGCGCCGAGGCCTAACCGCTAGACCTCTAGGGACCCCAGTGAATGGATAATGTAATTAGTAAAAAAAAAAAAAATGAGTAAAAGATTATAAAGGTAAAAATAATTCCTAAGGAATCCTTCAGTGCTAATATTTTAGTTAGCATAATGATGAGGTCACACCACAGAATTTGAGGTAAAATGTTAAAAAGTAGGCAGGCCGTCATACCGATCCTATAAGAAGCCTTCTGAAGTTTGATTAAACTGCACATGCTCTGTGTTTACATCAGCTAAGTGCAGGTAATTTTATCTTTTCATTCCCCCTCCAGCATTTCGGTCAAGTAACTCTGCTCACTGCAAGAAGAGAACCTGAGAGTGCGGGCGGACGAAAGCTAAAAACCCGCACTCGGTGGTCTGGTTTAGGGGTGTGTGGGAGCTACAAAAATAAACCGTACCTCCTGGCAGCGAGGGTGGCCTGTGCCATTCTTGGTTAGCGACGTGAGGGATCTGGTGAGTGTTAGAGCTGTCACACACTCCCTTCCTCCCCCCAGTGTCCTTCTCAGAGTGGGCCGGTCCGTGGGGCATCATGTGGTGGGTGGAGGGGGGCATTCCTCACATTCTCAGCTCGTGCCGGAGCTGGACCTGAGGAGGCTGAGCACGAGAGGTGTGTGTTGGTCCAGCGGGGGGCTCATTTTTATGTCATCACTGTCAGACTGAACAGGACGCAGAGAGACTAACTTAAACCAGACCACTGAGTTCTCTCGCCGTCCTCTTGCTCTCTAGGTAAGTGAAAGGACAAAGGTGTGTGTGTGTGTGTGTGTGTGTGTGTGTGTGTGTGTGTGTGTGTGTTAGAACCTGAGAGAGGAGAGCACACGGCTGTGTAGTGTCTCACCCAGACAGCTCGAGTGGAATTGGCGGGCTCTGACAAAATCCATTTTGTGACGAAGTTGTGATTAGTGCGATAGCCCTGGAATTATGATCTTGGCTCCTCGGGGAACAGTGTATGCACAGCTGGACAGTGCACCATCTCTCACACCGAGAGTGAGAACACACACACACACACACACACGTGTGCGACACTCATTGCAAACCTTAGGGAAAAATCACCTACATTTCACATTCATAGTAATATGTGATTGCACTTGTTATGTCCTTGAACACAAGTGAACACACGTCCTGGGAATAATACGTGCTAAAAAAAATCTGATGTGAAAATAATCGTGTGTAAAAAATAAATCACATGTGAAAATAAATGAATTGTGTGTAATAATAATAATAATAATAATAATAATGATAATAATAATAATAAGAAGAAGAAGAAGAAGAAGAAGAAGAATGATGATTTAATAATTATTATTATGTGAAAATAAATGAATTGTCTGTTTAAAAAAGACGTGTAAACATCACGTGAAAATAAATGAATCGTGTAAAAAAAATCACATTTCGAAAAGAAGTGTGTCTAAAAAAAATTCAGATGTGATCATATGGAAAGAATAATGTGAAAATAAATGAATCGTGTGTAAACATCACCTGTGAAGATAAAGGAATCATGTGGAAAACGAATCGTGAAAAAAATCTGAATGTGAAAATAAACGAATTTAAACAAATAAAAAAGACACGTACTGCCTGTGAAAAGGTGCGATGCATAACGTGAAGTGTCTACAGAAACTGAATCATGTGATCATTAACACGTGAAGTTGTGTGACTCTTCTGCAACAGCGGTTTCTGTTGTGTTTTCTGATTTGTTGTGTTTCTTTGCACTTACAGGTCACCTGTATATGAGGGACGTCAGACATTCTGTCAGCCATTTTGAGACAGATTTGTGCTGGTGATGTCGCTCCTTCGTCTACTCGGCCAATAAAATCACCTCGTTCGAGAGACAGTCGTTAAAACAACTTGGTGAAAATGGTTCAGATGAACATGAAGTCAGGGAAATTGATCGTCCCCTCGCGGCTCGCGTGCAAATGATCTGGCACGCGTGAGGTCGTGACTGTGGCGTGGGCGTGATTTGTGTGAGCGTTTGTATATTCCTGCTCGTGTGCGTGTTTGAAGCACTTCGCTCGAGAGCCTGCGGTTGTTTGTGTATGCACGTCCTCGGCGGTGAAATGTGTGTGTAGGTGTTAGTACGCAGTAACCCCCCTCCACACACACACACACACACACACACACACACACACACACACAGACTCTCTCTTGCCAGCCAGATGCGTTCACGTGCGCTGGCCTTTCATCATCCAATGAAAACATTCTCATCACTTTAGCAATTATGAATAGTTGATCCCATCCTCTGCATGTTACTCCATCTACGCCAGTGTTTACATCCACCTTCTCAGCAGCCACTTCATCTCTGCTTCCATTAGGCCCGAAGATCAAGCCCGCATGATTAGTGTGATAGACCTGGAGTTATGATGTCAGCTTCTCTGGGATTGGTGTGCGCACAGCTGTGATAGTGAGAGAGCGCATAAGAAGAAACGCACACATAAAAAGTAATAACGTACAGTGAACTAGCTGGTTATCCGCATTAATACAGAGGATATGAGGAGTGTTCTTTATACCACAGCGGGCTCGAATTCTTGAATCTGATTGGTCGGAAGGTGTGCATTATTTTGGTATAACATTACAGCTGTAACATTAATATTAATGGTTATAGGTAATAAATGTTACTGCACTCATTCTGATACATTAAGCTGGATTAGGTTTGTATTTTATGCAGGTTATTATATGCAAATCAGATCATATTTACTGATCTTCTGTGCCATTTGCATATTAAAAAACACATGTTTACACACATTAATATATATTAAATATTACAATATCATTGTTGATTATTTTCTTCTAGCAGCACACCCCAAGTGTGTTTTATCCCTTTAAATAAAATTAAACCTGGCCTTAACTGATGTAATTGTCAGAACAGGTAGGCGATGCATTTGCAACTTTTTCAAGATGGAGGTCACATTAAACCTTAAGAGCAAACGCACAACGTTGTCAACATCAGTTCAACTCAAAAATGTCCATTAATGATGGTCAACATCTCCCACATGGCACGGACGTGACATTTACATCCACCTCCTCAGCAGCCTCTCCATCTCAGAGCTCATTAATGAATCTGCTGGAGATGACGGAGCTCATTACCTCACCTTGCTCGGGTGGTGCCCATGTCCACTCCAGGGTCAGTGCCCCGGTTAAAGGACGGGACCTCGAGGTCTGGGTGGAGGTCAGGGCAGGGCAGGGGGACTGCCATGCCATCACGAGGGCAGTGGTCAAGGCCTGTGCTCAGCCACACACACGCACACACACTCACTTCCCTTCCTCCATCTATCCACACAACCCCCCAAGGAGCCACCCAGTCCTCCTCTTAACCCTGGCCCTCCTCCCCTGTCTTTTCAATGTTATCCTTTTTTCGTACCCTAATTGCTTGTAATTTGCTCGTTGAAAGAATCCCCAGCTTGTCTGGCCTCTGACGCGACTGTAACTGGAGCTCCCTGGAGGAGGATGAGGACTCATTTGGTTAATGTGCAGAAACACACTCGCGCACACACACACACACACACACACACACACACACACACACACACATACATTTACACAGCCATGCCCAAGTTCTAATTACAGTTGCTTCAGAGAGAGAGAGAGAGAGAGGGCCTCAAGCCAAAGCTGCATTACTGCTGCTGGGGGTGTATGTCAATCTCACCCATGGTGTGTGTGTGTGTGTGTATACACATATATAGTAAGTGACAGGAGTCAGCAGTGTGTGTGTGTGTGTGTGTGTGTGTGTGTGTGTGTGTGTGTGTGTGTGTGTGTGTCATAGAGTGTGTGCAGTACTGACAGCCGCAATCACCTTCCTGTGCGAACTCTGTGGTATCAAAGACAGGAATTATAGAAGTGTATGTGTGTGTGTGTGTGTGTGTGTGTGTGTGTGTGTATACACATATATAGTAAGTGACAGGAGTCAGCAGTGTGTGTGTGTGTGTGTGTGTGTGT
>CM074950.1:25088145-25100645 GCA_037577455.1 Pangasius macronema
CGCTGTGGAGACCCCTGAAGGGAAAAGCCAAAAGAAGAAGAAGAAGAAGAAGAAGAAGAAGAAGAAGAAGAAGAAGACACCCTCTGATGGTTGGTCCCGTAACAGCGCTGTGCGTACAGGAGAGCAGAGCTGAGGAGAGCAGAGCTGAGGAGAGCTGAGCAGAGCTGAGGAGAGCTGAGGAGAGCAGAGCTGAGCTGAGGAGAGCTGAGGAGAGCTGAGGAGAGCAGAGCTGAGGAGAGCAGAGCTGAGGAGAGCTGAGCTGAGCAGAGCTGAGGAGAGCAGAGCTGAGGAGAGCTGGGGAGAGCTGAGGAGAGCTTTTGATGGAGAAATCTGATCCCACCCACAGGAACTGGGCACGATTAAAGTGATATTTCTGTACACAACATGTCAGAATGTGGCGAAGGAGAAAGCTCTTTGTTCAATACATTTTCCATGAGCTTCCAGTCCTGACATTGCTAAAGAGTTTTCTGCAAGTGGTTTTACATGACAACATGACAGCCGCGTTTTTAAAGTCCGTTCGTTACAAACCGATTAAACATCATGTGCATGAAGGGTTTGGAAAAATCCTCCCGAGTCCTGTCCTGTCCTGTAAGAAAGAAGTTGAGATAGAATTAAGAGTCATCATCATTTCTTCTATATTCAGCAGTATTTCTCTCCTGCTAGGGGAATGTTGTTATAAAATGGAAGTAATGTGAAGAGGCTGATTTTAAGCCGCAGCGCTGTTAGCGTCCCAGGCGCGTCTCAGGTGTTGATTCAGTTTCTCTAACAGCAGCTCTGACAGTAGCGCAGCTGGAAATCACAGGTTTATATCAATGCACTTGTTCTAATAGATTATTGTTTCTATGGTAACAGCTCATTCACAGGGACTTGAGACATCCTCAGGACAGAGGATTTACACTTCCCGGTTTGTGTAACACGACAAGCCGCGTTGTCCAGGCTGGTGACGGAGCGACTGTTTCCAGCTGCTAGAATGAAAGCGAGAACAGGAAATATAACTATAAACGAATAAGAACTATGATGTTTCATTCTTTAAAAAATAAAAAAGTGTAATAATCATTGGAAAATTGTTATTACTGGAAGATAATCACTGGAGTGTTAACAGTGAATCTGCTTCTTGTTGCCCGCCGGGTCGGTGATTATTTTCCTATAACAGCACAACCCCAAGTGCTTTAGTCTTAGTGTTTTCCTTCCATGTCTTACTGATTTCATAAGACAATTTTACTGATATTTTGTACATCGATTGTTTAAAAACATGTCCTGATTCTGACTGGCATGTCCATGTCGCGTATCATCTGAATTTAGACTTTTTTCTAAAGGTTACATGTTAAATGATAAACAGATCGTCAGGGTGAAGGAATGCCAGGAGTAAATAAAAGAATAAAATATTTCCCTGAAATTAGAAGAAGAAGAAGAAGAAGAAGAAGAAGAAGAAGAAGAAGAAGAAGAAGAAGAAGAAAGGTCCAGAGAGTTTTAAAAAATAAAACTGTTAACAGTCATATTAAAATAATTAATTTTGATGAGCAAAATTATAGAAAATATTAGCTTTAAAAAAAGAAATATTCTTCATGTTTCAGAAATCTCTACAGTTTAGGATTTTGTTGTTGCAAGAAGCTGCTGATTTTGGAAAGGAAAAAAAATCTATATTCAATCAATCAATCAATCAATGGACTATTTTTTTTAATTTTGTGTAGAAAGTTTGTAGAACTGTAATAGTCTAATAGTAAAATAAATAATTATTTACATTTCTAATAGTCTCGAGAGCCACAGAAATCAGAATATGACTTAAATTATTGGTTAAATTATTATAATGGTCTCAAGTGATTTGGGAGGAATTTATGATTTGTATCTTTAAAAAAAATTAAAATTAAATTGGTGTTCAGTATCAGTGGACAGGGTGCATGGGAAAGATAAAGTCTTATGCATTTTTATTTCTTCAAACAGTTTGCTACTAGTTATCGCTAACACTTCTACAATAATCAGCTTGATGTTGCTGAAACATTTTCCGTCCAGGTCTCAGTTCAGTCTCAGACCTGCCCTCTGTGCCAGCCTCAGACCTGCCCTCTGTGCCAGTCTCAGACCTGCCCTCTGTGCCAGTCTCAGACCTGCCCTCTGTGCCAGTCTCAGACCTGCCCTCTGTGCCACGCCAAGCCACCAGGGCCGCCCTCGCTCTTCAGCATGCCGCTGTTTGTTTGTTTCTGTAATGGAGGAGGAGGATGAGGATGAGGATGAGTAGTAGGGAGGAAGATGAGGAGGGTGGGTGAGTGGGGCAGTAACAGCCTGGTGCTGAGTGCTGGCGATAAATCAGCTGCCCGCTGGGGTTAAAGCAACACTCAGGATCGGGGAGAGAGGTAGAGAGCCAGCGTAAACACACATCTGTCTATTCCCTGGTGACAGATGGCAAATCCAAGCGCCAAGGAGCCCTGGCACAAAAAAAGAGTCTTTTTGTCCAAGCACAAGGGAGCATCAGTCTCGGCGGTCACTGTCCACACTGTGGCCTGTGGCAGCACTTGCACTGACAGCACATTCTGCGTGCTGATGGATTATTTAATGCGCAAAACTGTTTTATTACGGAAACGCTGAGCTGAGTCGGATTTTATTGTGTGTAGGAGTGCATGCTAATTTGTTTACTTACTTCTGCTCTCTCGCTGTAAAGACAGCAGGCCAATCAAACTGTGGGATGCATTAGCATTGGCCAGAATGAAGCAGCGACACACACACACACACACACACACACACACACACACACACACACACACACACACACACACACACACACACACCATGGACGTGGATTTAAACCCATTTTTTTGCATTCTAATGTTTGTCCAGTGTATCTGTAACGTATGTGTGATGACCACAGACAAGGATTTCGACACGTTTCTCGGTGCTCAGAAAAAGAAAAGAAAACATTTGCGAAAAGAAAACATTCAGTGGCTGAATTCTTGAGTCAAATATTTTTCTACATGAGGCACTAAATTATATATAAACCAGGTCTTAATGATCGCAGCGATAAATCCTGTGCTACTTCGACTAATAACAAAATAGTTTTTGTTGACACCCTGAGCTGTTCTGTTCCTCTCATGCAAGAGCAGCTTGATATCAGTGTCATGGAATAAAGAACAACACACTGTACTTTTATTCCGTTTATAGCTACATTTAATAGAACTGGGCGTGTCCTTGTCATGTTACAGAGAAACCGCAGAAAGTGTAAACTCCTCTGGTATGAAGATTTCAGAAAAGTTACAGCTTCACGTCTGACTGTTACAGAGCGCTCCCGCTGGAGACTCCCATAAATGTGAAATAAACGTCTTAAATGTCTTAAATGTCTAACGAGCGCATTAATACCAACCTGTGATTTTCCTGAGAGAACATGAAACACATTAAAAATGTGAAATCTGTTCGTGCATCATTATGAAACCATCACTGCCCTGATGTGTCATCACACACTTCCAGTACTTAGTATTTAAAGAGAATGAGAGGAGCTGATTCTGTTGGATATCTCATTAGTGGATGTCTAGTCACGCCTCTTGAGAATATCTCCATTCTAACCCTGCCCCTTTCCCAAGTTACACCACTGCACCACTTCTATGTAAAAATATATGGTTCTATATAAAAATATAGAAATGATACTCTCCATGATTTTGAGCTTTATTCTGAGGACCCTATGAGTGTATTTGTTTATGATAGATATGAATGCGAGCTCATCATCATCATCATCAGGATATCAGTTTGTGTGTGCAGGTGTATAAAAGAATGAAAGAAAGAAAAAAAGTCTGGATATGGTCTGAGATTAAGGCTCCCAAGTGTCGGATGGTAAGTCTTCTTAACAAGACGGAAACAAGACCGACATTCTCGTCCTTCAGTGGAGAAGGGAGAGCCCCCCTCACCTCCCATTTTCTCTTGCGTCTGCCCCATCCATCACCGGGCCGCCTGAAGGCCCTGGCCTGTCCCATCCGTCCACCTTTCCCATGTGAATCAGCCCCGCGGCCGGCCTGGAAGTGCAGCACTGGCACTGCAGCCTGCTCTAATTTCAGCCCGAGCAGAGAGCCGCTCTCCTGTTCCAGCACTGAGGAGAGGAAACGGTTCCTGCCTGTGGCTGTACGCACGTCAGCGACTGCTGTTTTCCTGCTGGACTCTCACACTTCAGACCTCAGTATATCACTCTGTCAGACACTTCCACTCTCCCGGCGCAAGAGCATTAAGGTGGACACTTGCATAACCCCCCAATTCCTAAACTCGGAGTTCTTCGGAACTGGTTCGAATCTAATTTTTAAACATATCCAGTTTGAGCGAGATTTGAAAACTGCGACAAGAACAACAGCATGGATGAAGGAAACAAACATGAAGGTCATCAAGGCCAAAGTGGTGACGTGTAGTCTGTGGGATTCTCAGCCCAAATCCATAACTAACATACTAACTGTGAACACAGCAGTTCATATCTGAGAGAGGATAGATAGAACAGATGGTCTTAAGAAAATGGAGAAATGAACTTTATGATCAAATACTAGGTTAGCAGACAAAGCTGAGAGCATCGTGAGACTCCATTCCATGCCAGCCATTCCATTCTCGCCGATGGTGGGCTCGTGAGCAAGTGCTGATCGAGCAAAATATCTGCTTGAGCACATTCAAGTGTTTGGTAGTGATTTCTCATTTTACAGTGGAATTTCCACCACAGTGTCACCGTTGTGTAAGGAATAAAACGCTACATGTTGTGCTGTTACAGGAAAATAATCAGTGACGGTGTGGTATAATGAAATGGAGTTATTTGAGGGGTAACGGTAATGTCGTCGTAACTTTGGCAAAGCATTCAGCCAGCAATTACATTTTTCTTATTTTATTAAAGAATGGCACATCATACCTTTTATCCATTTATAGTTAACTGTTGTCGATCATCCATAAGTTCGCTCCTGCTTTCACTTATGTTATGGCAGCTGTAAACAGTTGTTCCCTCACCAGCCTCTCCTTCAAAGACAAACCCACACACACACACACACACACACACACACACACACACACACACACACACACACACACACACACAAACTCCTCTGTCCTGAAGATATAAAGATTTAAAGAAGATATAAAGAAGATGTAAAACTTAAAGTTGCAGCTTTACCTCTGACTGTTCCAAATACCGACACTGGAGACTCCTTCCATAAATGCTAAAATAAAAACACTCATCATGAAAAGGAAATGATGAATTGAAAATATTTACCAACATTGCAATAAAACAAAAAAATAACATCTTGTCTATTTTCGGGATTTTCTCCAGTACACGATGTGACGTCCCACTTTAACTGTGTGACATTAAAGCATCTGAAATTCTCTTGCTTTTCAAATCGATCTTTAATTTGTGATAATATGCTAGATAGCAAGCTAGGTTAACAAGTTAGACAGTACTAGCTAGAACTGGTGACAGTAGTGTTATGATGTTATGTCATATCAGCAAAAAGGCTCTCCAGTCAACGATTTTTATATTTAAAAAAAAAAAAAAAAGTAGGATCTTCTCCTTTACATGAAACGCTAATCGGCGGAAGAGACTAATCGGTCGTCCACTCGACACTACACTCGACACTAGACGGCTGAAATGCGGAAAAGCATATTTTTTTCCAAAAGCAGAAGTGCCTAGTCAAAAAGATGCCTTGTGACTCATACGTGGGCTGATGGACTAACACGTTGGTTGCTCATGTCCTATCCATTACGTCTTTTCTTCTTCCCTGTTTATAATTACGATAAATCAGCCCCTCAGATGCTCGATTGTGTCGCAGGCTGTTTCTCACTCGGCTCAGAGCTTTCCGAGAGCTTTCCGAGTCAACACGTGTGCCGAGTGTGTGTTCCAGCACTGCTGCTGAAAGCTCCGCTGCATCTCCGGGACCGAGAGAAAGAGCCAGGTTTTATTTCTGGTGTGCGGTGAGGACGGCTGTTTGGATGGGCAGTGAGGGACAGAGTCCAGAGGAGAAGGGCGTATGGGAGAGTTACAGTAAAGAGACAAAGGGTCACAAACCGCTGAGCAGTCAGCACATTCAGCGGTTTTATTTCACGGTGGAGTCAGTATGTGATTCTGGAATGCTTAGAGTCCGTTTCCAATATTCGAGACAAAATTTTGGTCTCGGTTCTTCAAAGGTTCTTTGAATAGTTAAAGGGCTTTACTCTGCATCATAAGTCTAATATAAGTTATATAACTTGGCACTGCCATATTAACAGTTCTTAAAACTCCACCCTGAAACACACCACATATGTTTATACATTATTGCTAGCGCAGTTACAATGGCAAAAGTGAAAATATTAAACATATTAAACAAAAGATCAAACATAAATCTCAAACATAATTGATAATGGTCAGGTTTCACTGTTCGCTCTCAAAAACAAAAGAGCATGAGCTTCTTTTCTCACGCACCATTTTCCAGAGATGTTCAACATCACATGAGAAATCCAGCGTAGAAACAGTGGCAACATCGCTGCAAATGTTGGACTCAAAGTCCCAGGATGCAATGCGGCTACACGAGTTACAGCTCAGACTTGGCTAGTTAGCGATCTGCGAGATGACGAGTGCAATGGCGTTGACAGCAGTACTAGTGTGAAAGCTGAGGCTTTGGACGCTGATCCGTTTGAGCAGAATGTACATAAGAGAAGGGAAGAGAGGTGGAAAGAGTAAAGGATTAAAGTGCCGCTGCATCGCCCTCTTTAGGTACAGAGGGCTAAATCTCACTGCACTGCTATCAGAATCAAAATCACCTTTATGGCCAAGTACCATAGGTTTACGTGTACAAGGAATGTTACTTGATATCATTTATCATAAACATTTATGATTATGAATCATTTGTCTTAACACTTAAGATCACTAAAACACCACGAGTGATTTTTTATTGCTTGATTATTATTGCTTGACTCAGTCTATGAAAGAAAATAATGGACAGCCAATCAGAAAGCAGAATTCGCAGTGACCATGTTCTAAAACACCTCTTACGCCACAGCGCTGCTGAATTCTCGAACCTGATTGGTCAGAAGGCGTCGAGTAATGTTCCAAACAAAAGCAGCCTGGACAGTAGTTTATATCACAGGTTTATATTAATGCACTCCTTCTAATACTGTATGTTATCCAAAGATATCGTTGTCGGGAGGATGGTTGAACATACAAATAAATTGTAAATCTCTTCCTCAGAGGTCACAGTCACGATTGTAACAGTCAGTAAGACTTCCATACGGAGTAGTGGTAAGTGATAACAGGAGCTAAGTTGTTTATGGACATTCCAAATTGCTAAATGTACTGTAATTATAAATAGATAATTGCTAATTGCTGTAGTGTAAGAGAAATAAAACACGTTCGTTAGTGACAGTAGTAAGAGTAGCTCCACTTCATTACACCACCCTGTTGTTTATTACTTTCCTAAAACAGAATGAGGGAGAGTGTTTGATTCCTTACATAAATGCTACATGCTAAGGAGAATACACTAGCAAAGATTTAACATGGAATTGTTATATACGGAATGAACCTATTCTGAAAATCGTAACATCGCGCTGGATGTAAAATATCATCGTCCACTGATACATTTATGACATGGTTATTTCAGTTTTATGACACAGAGTTCAAGTGTTACGCAAACACTTTTTTTCATTCGAGCGAAAGCACACATTAAACCGGGCGGCTTTTTCTCCCCCTAGCTGAGTTTTGGTATTGTTGTTTCCTTGGTGATTTATATCTCGCCCCGTTTTAGCCCTAATGCAGAGTGGCGGGAGTGCGAGGACAAAGACCGCTGCGGTTCGCTCTCTCCTCCCATCCTGTGGGTTCCAGTGTTTTTTCTCTCTATTCTGGTTTTGTCTTTCTCTCAGACACACATCTATCTGTCAGAGAGCGGGCTCGCCTCCAGACGAGGTCACGGGGTCGTCTCCAGAGGGCTTGCCCTGAATTAAGGTCACACTCCTTACATGCTATTGGTGGTCAGGTCAGTGAGACAGGATGCTGATAATATCCTGCAAAGCCCCCCTCCAAATCGACGGCAGACCAAAGCAGACTTACTTCTTGTTTGGATTACTGATTATTTAGTTTAACTCTCTCTCTCTCTCTCTCTCACTCTCTCTCTCTCTCTCTCACTCACACACACACACTCTCTCTGCCTCTGACTTGAGTAAAAGCTTCTGCAGTATTAATCCACTTCAAAAGTAAGAGTAGTGACCACAAAGATTACTCAAATAAGAGTACTTTTGAGTTAGTTAGTACTTTACTAACTAACCAAGTGAGCAACGCTGAAGCGAACATCACCTCCATTATCGACATGTAGCTAACTTAGCCAAATGCGGTTGGTGTTTCAGTAGCTCGCTAGATTTGTTAGTTAATTCATACACATTTCTAGCTACATAGTTAAGTTAGCTCTCTAACAAAGATGCCCCTTACACATTATCCTGACTGTTACCTATAGCTAACACTTAACAGTTTAAATAAACAGTTTATTACAGAGCGCTCATACTTTAAAATACTATGTGACTAGTTAGCCTAGCTCTCTCAGCTAGCTAATGGCTTACCTGTACGTGTGTCCGCATGCTGGATGTTGTGCAGTGAAGTGCTGATATTTCTGTACATAATTTGCAGATCATTGTGTTTCCTTGAAGTATTTAAAAAACAACTGATAAATTGTGCCAGAGATGCTAGTCAGCCAGACATCGCTGCTAAGAATTTGGCACCTGACGTGTAGAATTTCATCAGACTTTATTTTCAATGGGTTTCAAATTTTTTGCACATACTGTTTGCCTTATTTCACTGGCCTTCACTCGTTCATGATTAAATACATTTTTTTAACTCACATATAGTTTAATTATCCTCCAAAACATTACCATTACAGTGAGCTGTATATGTACTCAATTACTGTAACAAGAGTGCATGTAGTTCATTATTTTCCATGTCCTTATGTGTTCGTGTTGTTTAAATGTGCATGTAATAGGCATGTTCACTTGTATGAGAGAAGCCAGTCACAGCATGGACACAGAGCAGACCGAAGCCAGACTCCTCATACAAGCCTGGGAGTAACAATCCTCTCAACATAATGATTACAGCACACTAAACATCCTACAATTGGCCTGAAGGGAGATTAGCTGTCAGATTAGCGGTGTGCGCTAGCATTTAATGCTTCAAGAAGACGCTCTTGACACTGCCTTATGCTTCTCTACAAAGCTAACACACATTCATGCTTCTTGTAAAACACTTCAAATGAACACCATTACCCCTGTGAGGGAGTCAGTGTCAGGTGTTTGTTTACATGAACAGCTCTATGTACGTTTAGCTTAAAACCAAGCTAGAATAATTCCATCTGACAACAAACGTAACGTAATGTAACGTCCTAGCTAGCACTGTTATATATCTAGCTAGCTATAAAACCCATTGTGTTTTTTGATACAAGACCTATTCATGACTTAAAAGGCAAATCGCTGGTTTATATTAACGTTCTAATACGTTATCGTTTCCATAGTAACGCCTCATTCACATAATTCCCATAATTTAAGCAAAATAATAAACAGATTTTTTTTTTTTAAATGTAGGATTGTTGATATGGTGAAGCTTTCTGTTAGTACATGTTTATTTACCATTTATGGAAGGAGTCTCCAGTGTCAGTAAGTTTTTTCCAACTCCATGTCTTCAGGACTTTTTTCAGTTACATGACCATCTGTATTATTTATTTATTTTGTTAATTTGTTTAATTAACTTGAAGAAAGAGGGGAAAAAGAAAAGGCTAATGTTTATATCCACCATAATGTAAGTGAGAACAGGAACTAGCTTGTTTTGTGGACGTTCCACAACATTAAATATAACTCTAAATGGATAAAAAGTATGAATATACGCTATAATAATAATGAATATATGCTAATCAGCTAAAACAGCTGGATGTGTCTGATAAAACAGACCATGCTGAAAAGGTGTATAAGAGCTGACATGATGAATTTCTTAATACAAGGCTAGTCTGTATTTGTGATGTGAGATTTAAATTTATTTAGCGAGCAGGTTGATTTACATGGTCATGTTGTATGTCAGATCTGCCCTGGTAATAGCAGAAGGTCATGCGTGGTTCAGAGGGACGCAGACTCAAGTCTCTGATGGATGACTCCTCGTTTTCTTCCTCTCAGAGCGAGGAGAGGCAGGAAACCGTAACTCAGACAGCACACGGTCCAGAGCTCGTCTCTCTCTCTCTCTCTCTCTCTCTCTCTCTCGCTCTCTCTTTCCCACTCGCTCTATTTCTGGAGACAGGAAGAAATAAAGACGGTTTGCTCTGCTTGGATTTTTTCACCCTGGCCATGACAGTGAGGCCTTGTAGCACAGCTGTGTGTGTAAGCCTAGTGCTAACCCTGAGTACCATAGGTACATAAATACCCAACTATAAACCCACTGACCAACACTTTGTGTCTCTGTCTCTCTCTTTTTCTCTTTCTCTGTCTCTCTTACACACACATACACACACACACACATACACACACACACACACACACACACACATGCATTTCTTCCTGAGATATTAATACCACACTATAAATGTGTCTGTTCTCACACACCGTGGGTTCTGTTGGGTTCCTCAGGCAGGCGGTGTCATCCTGAGGGATCCCAGTCGTCCCAGTGTTTATACCTCACTGTCCCTACCTGTGTTCTCTCTCTCTCTCTCTCTCTCTCCCTCTCTCTCTCTCTCTCTCTCTCTCTGCTACAGAAACGAATGTCGGATCAGGCTCATAAATATGCCCAAGTGTGAGGGAGATGGCCACTGATGGATTTACACTGCTGCTGGCTTTAACAACTTAGTCTCTCTATGTCCCCTATAACACACACACACACACACACACACACACACACACAGGAAGTAGTTGAGTGTACGTGTACGGTAAGGTCCAGATGAGTAGAGCGATATGTCACTGCGCGGTAAATGTCAGCAGTATTTACATTAGTGAGCTCAGCTCTGAAGAAGCTCCTCTACTCTGCACTTTTTTAGGCGCTCGTGTAAAATTTCCAGCAGACAGGATGAAGAGCGAACGCAGGAATGAAAAAGTGAATTGCACAAATTGGGTTTGATTTCTGGTAATGTTACTTTTATTTCCATAAATGATTCAGAAAACAAAGACTTACGGCCAAACACATCAATGACTATGACATTAATAAATTCCATACAGCTGATGAAGGACAGTTTTGGAGAATTGTTTATTCAGCAACTTTGTGCACAAGATAGATAGATAGATAGATAGATAGATACATACATACATACATACATACATACATACATACATACATACATACATACATATTAAAGAAAGACAGATAACTTCCAATGCCCATCCAATGAAAAATGGACTCAATAGCTGGTTACGCCCCCTTTAGCAGCAGTGGGGGGCAAACACTTTTTCACACCTGAGGATTACATAATTGATTCTTTGCCTACAACAAAATGTGCAAGTTCAGATATACAGACAAGGGGCATAGATAGATAGATAGATAGATAGATAGATAGATAGATAGATAGATAGATAGATAGATAGATAGATAGGCAGGCAGGCAGGCAGGTAGGCAGGTAGGTAGGTAGATAGATGAAGTTACTGCAGTGTATCTTAGTAATAATTATAATAATAATTGTGGATAAAAATCACACATCCAGTACACAAAGTTTGAAAGTTTGATTCGGGACATTTCAGATAAATGTCTTTCACAGTTTGCTTGCGCTGATTAACGATTTTGTCTGAAACGTCCCGTTTCTCTGGAAACTTTGTGTACTGTTGTGTAACTTTACTCCATCTACAGTGTGTATGTAGAGCACTATGCAAAAGAGCAGTAAACAGTGATAAACTAAGCAGAGTTAAAATTTGATGTGACAAACCTTTGCTGTTTAAAAAGGCATCAATAGCCTCAGATACACTTTGTGCAGTTTTATAAGGAAACTGGCAGATAGGTTTTATTGAGCATGTTGGAGAATCTGCCACCGTTCTTCTAGAGGCTCATCTTTTAAAAGTGCTCTATTATTCATTAGGTTTCTCTTCTGTAGAAGATTTGCAAATCTTAAAATTGCTTTTTACTCACGCAATAATGCAGAAGATATCAAGTCAAGTCAAGTGGCTTTATTGACATTTCAAGCGTATACAGTGAAACGAAACGACGTGCCTCCAGATCCTATTCTTATGGCATTTTTCATCATGTAAAAGTTCAGCAAGCATTTATCACATCTATCACATAACCTTGTAAAGCTTATTTCCTAAAACATAATGCTCCGTAGTTCAAGTAAGTCCTCTAAGATGTCAGTGATTCATGCTGAAATATTTGGCAATTCCCTGGGAATTCTGTTACAGGAATTGTTTTGGACTATTTTCTCAACCAGTTTTCTCAGGAAGCCAACTTATTTTTCAGACCTTAAACAAGAAACATTGACACAGCTTTACGCTCGAGTTTACACGGGGTTTACGGGCAGTTTGTATAAATATATGGCAGCTCTGTGCTGCTACGCATGAAATAATAAAATCTCACAAATATCCCCTTATAATGA
>CM074950.1:25105645-25107155 GCA_037577455.1 Pangasius macronema
TAGTGGGACATATTAGAGGAGAATTTCATCTCATCCGGCAAGAAACTGAATCCAGGGAGAAGCTGGACGCTTCAAAGACCCCAAGCATGCATCCAAAATAGCTGAAGAAGGCCTTGCATGGCTTCGCCAATCTCCAGACTTGAATCACGTTAAAAATTTATGGAGGATTTTGAAATTGTGAGTCCATCAGAGACATCGTTCTAATCTTGTACTTTGTAAACCAACAGCTTTGCAACAAAGTACTAACATTGTTCATTTGTGGTATCCGAATACTCTTTTCCTAATCAGTTTCGTTTTTTAAGCATATCATTGGTTATCTTTATGAATACATATTTTTTGTTCATATTTATAAAGTACAAAGTCAAAGTCAACGACATCACGTGTGTCAGTCTGAAGTGCACGTATGCACTGGAAGTATATTAAATAACAAAACCAAAAGTGTCTGAATAGGTATTTCCCCACCCACACATCATCAAATGTGTTATTCATCATCACTTGTTATTCCTTTATCTCCTCTCAGACTTACTTTCAACTGATTCTCATTTCAGCCAGAAGTGAAATATTTTGCTTTGTAAATATGAAACAAAATGAGGAAGTGGTTTTAAAATGAATAGTAATAACTAAAATTCTTCATTACCTTGCTGATGAGTGCAAGATTGAGAAAGAGTGTGTGGTTTAGATACCTTGTGCGTAGATATAAAGATAAAACTATGCAATATTAGTCCGAACTCCAGCGTGAAAGAGCTGTAACAGTGCAGACTGAGTGGCAGTCAGTGAGGTGGTGAATGAACACTAGAGGGCCATGTTGTAAAGGAAACTCAGGTTTCATCTTGATCTGGGGAAAATAGGCTGAACTTTGAATCATCAGAGTGGAAAACAAAAGGTACAGAAACACTATATTTAAGTGAAAGCACTGGTTATTGCGTCAGATTTAATTAAAAATGGAAGTGGTGAGTCAAAATGAACTTGAAGGAACATCACTTAGATGTAGTCAAATATTTACAACTTTAGAAATTACTGAAATTAAATGCCAGGAAGTGTTTTTTGTTGCTGTTTCTTTCCAGTGTGGCCTGACAATTATTCCAAATTCGTAACAACTCACACGTCTCAGTTTATAAAATGTTAGAGCCAGGGTTCGTACTGTTTCCTACGCCTTATTGTTCATTAGTATGGAATCCAAACACACTTTCCTTACTCATGTAAATTCTTAGACTTTGTTGTTGTTGTTTTTTAAGTAACTAAAAGGCACACATTGGCTAGGTATCCAGGCAAAACAAAAAAAAAATCATGATCCTTGAGATATGTAACAAAATAAAAACCTAAGGTATATTTTTTTTAATATATAATTGAGTACTAATGAAGTCTTCTTCTTCTTTCGGCTTTTCCCTTCAGGGGTCGCCACAGCGAATCATCACTCTCCACCTATCCCTATCTCCTTCCTCTTCGCCTCCTGCCTGGCAGCTCCATGTCCAACATTCTCCTACCAATATACTCACTCTCCCTCCTCTGA
>CM074950.1:25121733-25137214 GCA_037577455.1 Pangasius macronema
TCTAGTGGAAAGCTTCCCAGAAGAGTGGAGCTTATTATAACAGCAAAGGGGGAATAAATCTGGAATGGGATGTTCAACGAGCACATATGAGTGTAATGGTCAGGTGTCTACAAACTTCTGGTCATATAGTGTAGATTTTGTGTGCAGCTTCATATTCGTGCAGCTTCAGAAATGTTATTATTAGTGTATTACAGGTGTTCTGCAGCCCCCAGACTACATCATTTGGAGGTTAACCCTGTGCATTTTGGGATTTCAGGGGTAATTTTAGACAGTAATTACATAAGAGCTTTTAAACCGTTAATATCTAATAAGAATTTCTTATTAGCACTCGAGAGCTGAGCTGCTTGATAATCCTTCTTCCTGGTAGGCTGAAAAGAATCAAGTAACTATGATTCATAATCCTGGAAAATATAGGCAAGTACCGTAAAATCAGAGCAGATTTAAAATCATACGAAGAAGCAGGATGTAAATTTAGCTGTAAAACAGAAAACACCATGTCCACTGACTGTTCTGAGTCACCGATCTCAAAATGTCTTTACAAGCAAACTCTATCACTAAACACATCACGACTTCCTTATTAAACACATATAAGCTCCAAATATCTTTTCTGCATAAAATGCTATCTAATATATACAGCAGCAAGTGAAAATATCTTTATAAAGCTTTAATAAAAGGGTTCTAGTTCTATTAATTTCAGAATGGGATTACTATAAAATGGATATGAGATGATTAGGGGCAGTCGTGGCCTAATGGTCCAAGAGTTGGCGAAGGTGAACCCGAAGGTGGTGGGTTCGAGTCTCGGGTCCGGCAGGGATTGTAGGTGGGGGAGTGAATGACCAGCGNGTGTGTTCACTACTGTGTGTGTGCACTTGGATGGGTTAAATGCAGAGCACAAATTCCGAGTATGGGTCACTACACTTTGCCACAAAGTCACTTCACTTCACTAAACTTATTTCTAGACTTCTTTAACTCATTTCAAGCTTGAAATGTTCTCATTCTGTCAGTAGTGTTTTAATTAAAGATGCTAAACTACTATTAAGCTTGAAATTTGTAGAAAGAAAAATGTGTAGAAATAGGCTTAGCAATCTGACACTTGTTATATAATATTTTAATGATAATTACATAATGATATTACATATTACACTTGTATCTCCAGATATTTTCACGCTAAATCCTGTCCTGACCTGATGCGCATGAAAATGACTTTATTTGAAATTATAGCTAAAGTTGTAGTACAGAAGTTACACAAGAAACACAAGTAACCCAAGTTATCAGCTATCTTCAGTTTTAAATGCTTCAAACATTTAAAACGGTGTTAAAGACGAGAGCCAAAACCTGTGGAGATATCGACGTTTCGCAGTTTAACACCTTATCCATGAAAACCTATAGGTATTATAGCTATTAGCTAACTGAGTGAGCTAGACGTTTAGACCTTGAGCTATGAAAGCTCTGTATTTAACTCACAATGAAACTTTGAGGTTTGAGAGCTATTGTCTGTTGTGTAACACTCGAAGCATCTTTGCTAGATAGCTAAATCTCTAGCTAGAAACATGTATAAATTAACATGAGCTAACTAATGTAGCCGACAAGCTACCGAAACCCCGATAGCATTTGTCTAAGCTAGCTAGCCAGCAAATGTTACCTTACTTTACACTGCATACTGTGGATAATGGATTACTTCAGAGTAGCTCACTTGCTTAGTTTTCATAAGAACAGAATAGAAAATAAAACAGTGTCAGCTGTAGATGTACGACAAAGTGTTTTGCATGGTGACTACTTTTACTTTTATTAAAAGTGAATTACTCTAGTGCTTAGCAGTACCGGTACTTTTGCTCAAGTCAGCATGTTTAATGCTGTGAAGTCTAATACATACATTATAATTCACCAGAAGGAGCATGTAGGAAATGTAA
The DNA here is from genome assembly GCA_037577455.1 of Pangasius macronema. Lineage (NCBI taxonomy): Eukaryota > Metazoa > Chordata > Actinopteri > Siluriformes > Pangasiidae > Pangasius > Pangasius macronema. The sequence continues at coordinate 25,123,644 of CM074950.1, forward strand.
CACATTCAATATTCTGTTGCTGTAAATTACATTTCGTATACATTGAGATTAATACAAAAAAAAGCCCCAAAATAATGGGCTAGAATTGTAAAATGACTACAAGGATGGGGAAATAGGCGGCGCTTGTTTCCGAATTAACATTGTATACGATTAAATTTAACGGTTTCAGTTTAAATCGATTAAAGAGTGGCTGATTTGAACAGATTTTTTTCTCTTTTTTTTCGTATACAGCTGTTTAAGAGTATGGTGACCATTTGTAAAGAAATACATTATATATGTGAAATGTTTGATTGCTTTTTTGTTTTGTTTTTTTTTTAATTTCAGCTTGTGATGTGCCGTGAGTTGCTAGTAAATGTGCGTAAATCCCCTTTTGCTCATTTTATTGTTCCAGAGAAATTCAACTCAGGAGTGAAAAGTATTCACCCACGCACAGCTCCGTCTAATAAAATAACCTCCAGTCTGGTCATCAGAGCTACATGATATATATAAGAGGAACAGAGATTAAGAGTGTGTGTGTGTGTGTGTGTTTAGAATAGATGAGCATTTAGTATGAAGTGAACCGAATGCCAGATAATGCAGAGTTTGTATGCTACACCTCTTAGTGTTTATAGTCTAAAGTTTAGTATAGTACAGACACACTGGGTAGTTTCCATCGTTATGGGTTTTCATGGCTCACGGCTTCAGCCAGGGTTGTGTGTCACCAGTGCAGAGAGAAAGTGAAATGGGGATCTACAGTGTGTCATCATCAGGGATCAGATTCTCTATCCAGGGAGTCTCCTTCTCTTCCTTCTTTCACTCTTATCACCAACTTGGGGAAGCCAGCAGCTCGTTTTCTTCTCCATTTGTCCCTGTTGAGTCACTCTCATTGTATTATTACGATTATCTCTTTGTATTTCAATGAGCTCTAATCCCAGTTCCCAGTGTGACCCTTCAGTTTGATCAAGAATTTAAAATCATGTGTATATGTATTATAGGTTTATATTGTGTACTAGATGAGTGGGTGTCACTTTTAAAAGCTCAAAATCTCCCTGTGAGTGTGACAGGAACTTTCCCTTTATTCTTGTGGGAGTGTGTTTAAGTTTATTCATTCGTCTTCAGTTACTGCTTTATCCTGGTGGATCCATGAGCCTATCCCACCGTGCATTAAGCAGGAATACACCCTGGAAATGATGCCAGTCTGTCGCAGAGCACCATTAACACACACTTCTAGACGTTTATTAACACCATGGGGCTATTTAGCATAGCCAATCCAACCACCTGCATGTGCTCGGGAATCGGGAATTGTGAGGAAACCGGAGAACAGGGATGAGGAGAGCGTGGGAGTAACCTGAGCTCAGGATGGATCCGGGGACCCTGGAGATGTGAGGTGGCAAAGCTACCTGCTACACCATTATTAGGACTATTAATAATATTATAACATCACTGTTACATTATTGAATTACATTCTTATTCCTCACACTTCTTCTTCTTCATCTTCTTCTTCTTCTTATCCTAAGAGTTTCCAAGAATTAATTCAGCCTTTCAGCTTGTTTAAAAATGTGCTTATTTAAAATATTTACTTTTTTTTTTTTAAATGTAAAGTTTCAGATTCTCTCTGGACTTTAACAGCCGACCAATCAGGAGCTCTGCTTTAAACTCATACACGCACAGCGCAGGCGCACACTGTAGGTCCAGTTATTACTTTCTCCTCTTTCATTCTCTCTTCCTATTCCTCTCTTCCTTTTTCATTCTTTCTGTCTGCTTATTTCACACAACTTCCTTTTCTTTTCTTTAGGACTTTTTTTCCCCTCTGTTTTTGTCTCATCCTTATTGTATTTTTCACATTTTTTTAATTTATATCATTCTCCCTCATTCTTCTCTCTTTCTGCTTTTTTTTCTCTTTCATTCTATCATTTCTTCTTCTGTTTCTTTTCCCTGTCTTTATTTCTGTCTTTATTTTATTCTTTTCTCTCTGCCACTTTCTTCTCCTCCATCACCTTCAGGTCATGGCAAGCACTGTGTGTTTCCTAATCCAGTTTTGGATTTAAAAAAAAAAAAAGGATCAATGAAATTTCTATTTTTTGAAAGATTTTAAAGTAGGCAGCCATGTTTTAAAAAACATATGGCACAGGCTTCATCTAGAAATATATATTTTTATGATCATATGCACAAACGATTGTTGCATAAAGCATAAAGATTTACATATATAAAGCGTTTCTGGTGTTGTATACCTATCTGAAATAATACACTGTGAACATAATGCTTGAAAAACTTTATTTCAAAAGTCACAATACAAAAAGCTGAAGATAGTAAAACCTATCTACTAATTAGCTCAAGATACTTGCCCACATTTGAGTAGATAATCTTTAAAAAAAAAAAAAGCCAGGTTGCATATAAAACTGCAAAAAAAAACAAAAGTAATCCAAAGACTGAGCAGTACATTTTTTAACAAAATATATATTTAAAAAAAAAACCTTCCCTGAGAACATTTTCTTTATGAGATTTCCTGAGAAAACACGACGCTACATGTAGCCTTATTGAACCACGCTACACTGATAATGCTTACAAACGTTTTTGTTGTTGTTTGTCATTGATTTATTTTAACAGTCTGTTTGTGAGATGCTTGCTGATCTGAGCTGGATACAGATTTGCTTTTCAGGCGATGATGGGCAGGTTGTCTCTATAGCACGGGGGTCGCTGTGGAACAGAGTAGTTGCAAATGTCCTGGTAAATGCGAGCCATCTGATCGCTGGAAAGCTCGTCCGAGATCTCCAGGTTGCTGCTGTACTGAGCTCGGTGAGCCGTCACTGCGTCCAGCAGCTGCTGACATTTTACAGCCGTGATCTGTAATTTTACAGCAACAACAAGCTTTAGGACTCGGGACATTTACGAGGTCAAATCTGAATCATTTCTATACTCAGGGTTAATGTTGAGTGGAGCTGAGTGTTTCAGTACTACAATCTCATAGAATCTGAAATGATAACTTGGCCTAATCTCGAGAATAGTAATATTAATGATGTAAAAGCTGTACAGAGAAAGTGCAGTTTGTAAATTTGTGAAATGTTTTCTTTCACTCAGGGGTATCTGTTAATACTTTAATACTAATCTGTGTATATACGCATGATTATTAAAGTAAGAAGCATGTCTTTTGCAGGTTTAAATGCTTGAATGTATTCTGTATCCTTGCCAAAAAAAAAGAATAAACTATATTGATATCATTCAAAAGCAAAAGCTAGTGTTTTAAGTTTAACTGTCTTTTATTACGTCCTTAGGACTGAAAAATAATAATAAATTTTACTTGTTTTAAATACATTTCTATTATATTAATATCTCCGTAGACGTAACACAAATTGAACAATGCGGTTCTCTAATATCTACGATGTGAATTTAAGATTCAAATACTAAGAGAAGATAAACTGATAAAAATTAAAACCATTAAAAGTGATTAAAATCGATTGAAATATAAATAGAATGACCAAACATGTTCAAAAGGCACGTTTAGGATTTTTTTTTCCTCTTTTCAGCGTGCACAGATGTGTTAAATTCTGTTCAAATCATCCAGTTGTGTTAATAAGCAAGGAATAACACACTCTGTGTTGTGCTGTTATAGGAAAATAATCAACGACCCCGAAGCCGCTCATCGCCCTACATCGGCATGTCCTGAAGTGTTTTATTCCCCTTATACCACAGCAATTTGCTAACGATAATTACTTTTATTTATTAAAGAATGATATGCTATACTTTTTATCCATTTATGGTTACATTTGATGCTGTGGAAAGTCTGCAAAGGTCACTCCCATTACAGTCATTCCCTCACCAGCCTCTCTTTTTCTCTCTCATGAAGTTAATAAGACAAAAAAAAAACTAGAAAAATGTCTGAAAACTTAAAGCTACAGCTTTACCTCTGACTGTTACAAGGTGCTGACACTGGAGACTCCTTCCATATAGATTCAATAAACGTCTTTTTTTTTAAACCGTTTATTATTAGATTTAGATTACACTGAGAGTTTGTTGCTATAGAAACGATAACGTATTAGAATGAGCACAGTCAGTGCTGCTGTTTTAAAAAAAATGAACATGAATCAACACCTTCTGACCAACATGGTGTGATTATAATAATCTTAAGATTTAAACATATAAAGAATTATAACTATGCTGGAGCCCAGTGACCCAGTCTACACTCGAGGGTTCTTAAAGAGTTGTTAGTTTTGTGAAAACACCGAGCTGTAGAGGATTTGAGACGAACCGCTTTTCTCATATTTACCTGCACAATGATCAGCTTGTTCTTCGCAGTGCTGAAGTCAGCAAACTCTTCTCCAAAACAGAGCGAGACTGTGGGGTCCGGAGCCGGGTACTGATTATCCTGATACATCTGCAGTGCTGAGGAACACACAGCCTCGGTCAACACACACGTGTGTATATACACACGCACACACACACACGTACAGACACACGTGCTGATTGTAAATGTGTCTGAGATGAGCATGTTTTGTCTCACCCTGCAAAAACCTGTTGTTGTCGAAGATCTTGACTACAGCGTCTCTCTCCAGTTTGCTGACGCCGGAGCTGTACTGGGAGTCCTGGCCGCTCCAGAACACTCGGCTCTGACACAGGCGTTTGATGAAGATGCCCTCGCGGTTGGCGCGCAGCAGAACGCCGCGCTCCAGGTGCCCGAACAGCTTGCGGGTGACGTAGCGCTGGCGCTCGTTCTCGATGAGATCCACAGGCGGGAAGCGTACGGTCTGCAGGCTGTCCGAGCCGTACAGCAGCGCATTGGAGACGGGGGGCTGGCAGGGCGAGATCCGACAGCCGTCACTGTGAGTGGTCAATGTGTGGCCCATCGGCTTTCCTCCATAATAGAAACAGATCATCATCTGAGCAAACACTGGACACACACACACACAGGGAGAGAGAAGACATTTTATTATAAATATAAATAAAAAGGGTGAATCTAGAGCCATAAAGTGTCTAACACCATAAAGCCATTGAAGAACCTGTTTTTACAGGAGTGTCATTTTAAATGAAGTATGCTTTAATTGGAAAAATAACAAACATCGCAGAGGGAGAAACTTTTGGCTCCTAAAACAAAAATGCTGAATTAAATTTGTTTGAGAAATATTTCAAGTAACGTTCCTACAAGGTTGCTGCAACGTTTTCAATTACACGTGAGGAACACAACCGGTTCTTCTTGGGTTCTTTGGTTCTTTGGATGGTAAAGACTCTGTGCTTTCTAACATGGAAGCTTTTCAGAAAAGAAAACGCTCTTCTGTAGAACCTTGTGCTAGTGGGCCAAACTGAAGAGCCTTTTAGCGTGCTATGCTCAAGGAACCTTAACACAACAACATCCATAATGTTCGACAAACTAACTGAGAACATTATGAGTGACAATCTTTAGAACAGTGTCCCTCAAACCTTAATTACACCAGATTTTCACTATGTTGTTCATTACAATCTACACAATCTAGAACCCTACCAGGTTCTTCACATTTTTTCTTTTGCCACCGAGGGGTTTTCTATAAGACTGAGTAGAACCCCATCAAGAAGCTTAGACCCTTTAACTACGCAAAGATCTCAAGGAAAACCCTTCTCGAATGTAACCTTCACAGAACCTTCTGGATAAGCTGGGAGAAACGCAAAGAACCTCATATTTTATTCCATAAAGTGGAACCAAATTACAAATTAATTACAGCTATGTTATGAGAATGACCAATTTATGTAATACACTTTTTTTTTTAAATGAATAAATAAATAAAGTTATTAGAGTTATACAATAAAAGAAAAGGTTCTTTTCGGAGCTAAAAATTGTTTCTCTTCAGGCGACCTGAACCCGAAAATATTTATCAGAATGCGCCTTTATCATAATGAATAAAAAAATCATTTTTTACATTACAGAAATCATAATCTGGTAATATCACAGACATTTTAATCTGAGAGAGTAACAAGGTCACGTGTGTATTCTGTTTCTCAGACACAGTTTAACACGATATGACTGGAAAACTGTTCATTTTGTGAAAACAGTCTCATAAATATTACAGGAATAGTGTATTTATATTATACATCAGATATTAAAATACAATTTTAGCTTTTCTTGATGCTTTAACGTGGCTAATATCCGGTACGACACAGGAACATGAGTGTGTGTGAGCAGTGTAAAAACTTCAAGAATGCTGAGATCTGGATTCGGACAAATCGAAAAATACTAATAAGAATGTAGTGTGTGTTTTTTTTCTTTCTTTTTTTTGCATATTTATGAGACAGACAAGAGAGCAGACACTACATACCAGCATTAAATGAGTTTACTGGTGAAGGGTCCAGATGAATGGGAAGAACTGTGGATGTAAAAAAAAAAAGAAAACATATATGCATTATTATTTATTTTGAAAAGCAGCTGTAAAAGTCGCAACGAAGCTGACCCCTAACACGAATGGTGAATGGTGAATCATGCGTCTAAACCCTGTTCAGCTCTTTGAGTTAATACTCATGGGACCACAGATGCAAAGTCAGCACCTTTCTAAAGGAAATTAGGAAATCTGTCCTGCTCAGCATGCAAAACTGAAAAAAAAAAAAAGCACAAATGCTTTTTCAGCTCTCATGTGCTGGAGTGTAAAAACATGTCAGTTTCACACAGGCACTTCATTTAAACAGAAGAAAAAAGAAAAAAAAAACAGCATGAGACAGAAAGGTGAACGATCCCAGAGCGAAGAAATCGTTATTCTAATACAGCGCACTAGAAAAATTGCAAGGGAATGTGTTTTAGTTTTGCTTTTCACTGTGAACTCTGTGATTTAGAGGTGATGATACTGTGTTCCTGTTTTTCCGTTCACACAGAGAGTGTGTAAATCTCAGTATGTGTGTGTGTTAGTGCTTTACCGTTAGGAGGCCCCTGATGCCAGAACTCCTGAGGTGACTGAACGGTGCAATCCTCATCCATAGGAGAATGGCTTCTCTTGATAATGCCTGTGTATTCGTCATTAGATGCCTGCACAGAAAAAAAACAATATCGCAATTCATTTCAGTGTGTTTAAGTTCAGATTTCAACCCAGTGATGTGTTAAGAAAGGATTGAAACACTCAGGGGTGTGCTGGTATAGGAAAATAATCAACAGCAGGGTGGTGAGATGAAGAGGAGGTATTGTTAGCACGCTGAGGTTGATTATTTTCCTATAACATCACATCCTGAAAAGTTTATTTCCTCTTTTAGGACAGCAATTTGCCAACAATTAAAAATTTTATTGATTTTTTTTTTTATTTCGACTTTTTGTTATTGCTGTGGATCGTCGACAAAACGTAAAGTGCAAAGCATGAAGTCCTGAAGATTCTCCTGTGTTTCTGCTTTACCTCTGACTGTTACAAAGCACTGACATTGGAGACTCCTTCCATATATGTTAAATAAACTTCTCTTCACAGAAAACTTCACCATTATACACGTTTTTTGTTTTTTTTTTAACCAGAAACGATAACGCATTAGAATGAGCGTATTGATATATAAACCTGTGATTTGTCTTTGCCTGCTGTCAGAGCTGCTGGTACTGAAAAGGGAACTGACCAATCAGAATGGAGAATTCACCAGCGCTGTGGATACTGAGACCATCCTCACCTCTTTAATGAGTTGATCGAGGTCCATGTCGACTCCATCGTCTGGGCAGCTCATATTCGAGGGCGTGCTGATGCTTTTACCTACTGAACGAAGGAGATATTCCTTAGCTTTATAAGTTCTTATTAAAGAGAAAAGCTATATTGATTAGCGAATAAAAATCCATCTGTGCGGCTGAAACGTGACGAACACACTCACACTTCTGCTCTTCCTCAGGGACAATCCTGTACACCTTGTACGGCTCAGAGATGTCCAGCTGCGAGCGTTCTGTTACCTCCTCGAAGTCTGGACTTTTGTTGAGCGCGCATCGCAGTCTGGTCTTCCACGTAGCAGGCTCAGCTTTATCTCCTTCTTTAAACTTGCCCTTAAACACCGCCCAGGCCTGGAAGACACCACAGACCATGCACACTTTAACTCTGTGTTGTACTTATTGAATTATTTTTCTTCTTCAGGAACTACAGTTACAAATATTGAGGAACAAGCCTGAGGAATACAGCTCATGTGTATAATTAAGGGGTTAAATAATCCTTAAGATCATATTATTATTCACTTCAGAATTAAATGCTGTAAATAAATAAACCAGTATACTTAAATGCTAACTGGGGTTTGTGAGAACCACCTAAGAGATCTGTGTACACATTTATTTTCAGTGTCTTTGCATGCAATTCTTACTTCTTTAATTATTAGTGTAAAAAATATAGTCGAGTGCAAATGTTTGCATCCTCATAGTTTAGGGAAATAATGCAACTGAAAGAATCCAAAAGCTGATATGAAAGAAACTGGAAGGCAAAAATTGGGTCCAGGAGTTATTATATCACATTTAGGAAAAAAGAGGTGCAAACTTTTGGTCATAATGTCCATAGTGCACTTTTTTTAATAAATAAATAAAAAAAAATTTTTAAAAATCCCCAAAACTATAATGCTCTTTATCTTGAGTTTGTAATGATTGTAAGATTAAGCAACAATCAATATGTGAGATTTTTTCAAATTAATTTATATATATATATTTATTTTTTTATCGTAACATACACCTGCTGACTATTTGTAATATAATTTGCAGTACCAAAGGAAGGTCTGTGAAGCCTTGCACACTAAAAGTCTTAGAGTTCCAGCGTACACGTAACGTTCGAACGCTTCTCGAAATGAGTCATTTGTTGTCAGTTATTCCCACAGAAGTAGATTTTGTGTAACAAAAAAAAATGAAAAATACAAATATTACATCTTTGAGGTAAACATTAACCATACCGTTTGCCCTTACATTTGAGTGCAAACAGAAAAAGAAAATAAATGATCTTTTAAAATAAAATAAAAAACTCAAATATTGAGTTTGCTTCAGTATCAAATGCATTCTAGGGTTTTTTTTTTATATGCACCATTGCACTTATGACCCAAATTTTGCATCTTCCTTTTCTAAATGTGATATAAATATTCTTTAAAAAAAAAAAAAAAAACAACTTCTTTTTCTTTTTCCTTATAACCACCTCCGACATCTTTCATATCCTCTGAACAGCTTTTAGATCCTTTTTTTTTTCTTAAACCAGTCATAGAGGGTGAAAACTAGATTTTGCTAAAAAAAAAAAAAAAAAAATTCAAGATTTCTATTTGAAATATATAAAAAATTATATTTGAAATGTTTAAAAAGTGCAAGCATTATGCAATTTTTTTTTTTTTTTTAATGCCCCATTGCATTTAGGACCAGTGTTTGGTGTTAAAAGGTGTACCGGTCACTTCCACTTGTCTTCCTTATTATTATTATTATTATTATTATTATTATTATTATTATTATTAACTGATGTGCCTACTTTAAAAATGGAGGCGTCCACCTCTTGGTTATAGTCCTGTTTCCCGGCGTGTTTCCATGGGATGCGGAACATGGTGTGAGCTTCATCCTCCCACAGCAAGCCTGAATAAATATTACTGTTAATCTGCTCTATGAGCCACTGCTTCAGCCTCCGTCCTCCTGGATTCATCTTCCAATCAGCCTATCAATATACAATACAATACAACACATCACATCATTCCTCATTATTAGCTTTAAATCCATCATTAATATGTAGTGACTCCTTTCAGAGACACTTTACCTCCTCTTATTCACCTCTGTGAGCTGCTGAAGAGAGAACGAAAGAACTTTCACCTGCAGTTTAGGAGATAATATCCCACAACTCGACCACTCTGTGATTTAATACTGAGAAAAGCCTTACGGGTTATTTTGTGTGAATGAACACATGGCCACGCCCCCAAACGCCCACGCGTCCAATCAGAACACGCGGCGCCGTGACGCGTCCTCTTCGGAGGAAGACCTGGGTTCTTCGAAGCTGTGTAGTTTCCGAGAAATCAGCCTCGGAGGTGTGTGAAGTGCTCCGGGGTGGGCTGCTATTCCATGGAAAAGGGATTTTACGGTCTTGGGTGCTGTTATATAATGATCACCAAAGGTTTCTGTAACGTCCGCGCTGATTTAAAAGCCCGTAGAGACCCGCGCGAGCTGTTTCCTGTGCCATGTCAGCCGCCATGTTTGCTTTTCAACAAAACTACACTACAGTTACGTTTATTAGTGAATATAGTGTGTGTGTGTGTGTGTGTGACGGAGGGAGTGAAAACCACACACACACACACACACACACACACACACACATATATATATATATATATATATATATATATATATATATATATATNACACACACACACACACACACACACACACACACACATATATATATATATATATATATATATATATATATATATATAGTGTATATAGTGTTTGTGTGTGTGCATGTATAGATAGATAGATAGATAGATAGTGAAATTTAACCCACTTAATGTCTTGTTGCTGTAGGGTATGCAAACTTTCAAACACTTCTTATTTTTATGTCAGATATTCCAAGTTTACATCTGACACCGCGATTATTACAACTCAGGATGAAGTGAATTTTATTTATTTAGTTAGTTATTTATACGTTCACTTTCAGTAAGTGGAAAGGGGAAAAAAAGGGTTGCAACTTGTCCAGTGGGCAGGAAGACCACCTTTATTTGGAAGTAAGGCAGGAAGGATATAAATAAGTAGATAAACGCATGGGCAGCAGATTGTGTTACCGCGTCACGGCTCCAACCTGGATCCTAAGGGCAGGTTACTGTCTGTGTGGAGTTTCACATGTTCTCACCACGTCTGCATGATTTTCCTCTGGGTTCTCCAGTTTCCTCCCACCTCCACAAAAAGATTATTCCCTCTATCCTGGTCAGAGTCGTGGTGTATCGGGAGCCTGTCCCCGGAAAACTGGGTGTGAGGCGGAAATTCAGCCTGGATGGTTCTCCAGCCCGTCTGGCATGTTTGTGGGAGTTCGGAGGAACCCGGAGAACATGAAGGAAACCCATGCAGACGTGGGAGAACATGCGAAACTTCAGAGACAGGAACCACAGCTCAGGATCGAAACAGGAGCTTTTGATACACTGTTTGATATAACAATTCCTTTACATTAATGGCATTTGGCAGACACCCTTATCCAGAGCGACTTACAATTATCTCCTTTACACAACTGAGTAATTGAGGGTTAAGGGCCTTGCTAGCAGTGGCGGCTTGGTGGTGCTGGGATGTGAACTCTCAACCTTCTGATCAGAAGTCCAACGTCTTAACCACAGAGCTACCAATTCCTTCATTCAGCTTCAGACAGCACTTTATCCTGGTCAGAGTCAAGCTGGATCCAGAGCCTTTCCCTGGAATATGTCACAGCTGATGTAACATCTCTTTTGGAATAATTTTACAGTTAGATCACTGTACACATTGTTCATGCTTACTCTTTTGAAAGCATGTTACTAATTAAACATTATCAGCACAATGTGGCGGTGTCTTTAGAATAACCTCCAAAGTAAACAGACATGTTATCTTATCTGTAAGCTGCTGTGTAGTCTTAATTTTCCTTGCTACACTATGTGTACCAGTGTGTATAACACCATGCCTGAGAGACTATGCCTTATAATGGTAAAACATTTCATGCCAACCTGAGGTCTAACCTGCGACCAGGAAGTATCATCTGGAAACCATGAAAAGCGGATCTTGGAAAGTGAACGTCACATGCTCTTGGCCTGTTTTCAGGATGTGAGCACAGGTTGAGGTTTCTGCTCTTTTACAGGGGCCTTGTGTTGGGAAGCTGGGCCCTTGTCAAAAAAAAAAAGATTCTTAATTCAATAAGATCCTCTATAAAATCTGTAGAGACTTTGGCTCACATTCAGCCTTAATCAGTAGCATGAATAGGGTTTAATAGCAGAAGATTTTGCACAGGACCAAAGTACAAATTTTTTACAGAATGTTCTAGATCATTTACAGTGGACCCTAATACAGCTGATTATGCATCACTTTAAATCAAACAAGTTTAGTTCGGATTCTTTCTTGATGAATAATTTACACTGAATCAACATCTGTGTATACAACAATGCAAAAAAAGAAAGAAAAGAAATATTACAACTTCTTGTGTGATGGCTGGGTAAATCTGACAACATTCAATAAAAAAGAAAGAAACATTTTAAAATTTAATTACACTTTGCCTGTGGAGGGGTAATCCACTTTCATTTTGAAAAAATCTGTGGATGGGTAATCTGATCACTTTTATTTTAAAGAAAAATAAACAAACAAATAAAAAAAAAATGCAGCTTGTCCAGTGGACTGGTAATCTGATGAGTAATTTTTAAAAAATATAATAGTAATAATTAAACAAAGGATTGGATTACAACTTGTCTAGTGGATGCTTTTATTTAACAGAATTTTTTTTATTTTATTATTATTATTATTATTTTTTATTTTATTTTTTATTTTTTTTTTTTACGTATCTTCAAGAATGGGTAACCTGACTATTTTTTTATTGTGCAGTGGATGGGTAATCTGGCCACTTTTATTTAACAGAAAAATAAATAAAAAAAAAAATACAACTTGTCCAGTGGATGGGTAATCCTGTCAGATAATAAATTAAATTAAAAAAAAAAAAAAAAAGAAAGAAAAAGGAAAATGTAAAACTTGTCCAGTAGACGGGTAGTCTGACCATTTTTATTTAACAGAAAAATAAATTTAAAAAAATTAAAAATTACAATGTGTTGTAATCTGATGGGTAATTAATTTTTTTTTTTAAAAAAAGTCAAAATTACAACTTTTCCATTGGACGGGTAATCTGAGCATATTTAATTATTAAAAAGGAAAACAACATGATGATGAATCTAGACTTCATTGGAGGGATCGATAGGTGCTTTCCTAAGGAAGAGTGATTCAGTGTGATCACAGTCTCCAGTACACAGCTTTATTGTTTTATCTGTGCTGACTGGAAGTGGACTGATGATACATTCAGTGGTTTGGTTATGTTTTTAATTCAGACATAATAAACTAAAACTTAACTAAGAGCAGTGAAAATGATATTGCTGAGCTCAGTTAAGCTTAGTTATAGAGGTGAGCAGCAGTCATTAAGAGCCTGGAGCTCTTGTTTTTTTAGTGCAGATACGGAGATCACTCATCTATTATAGCGTCTGTAAGGCAAAGAGTAAACGCCAGAAGCCTGGTTCATCCAGTCCGGGTCTCCTCGTCTCCGCCGCTCCTGAGCCTGCTGCTCTGCGTAGAGGACGAGTAAAGCCGAAACCTGCTCTTGGTCTTTAAACCGACTGGGCCTGTAGCTGGTCCGGAGCCAAGCACGATACTGAGAGAGGGAGAGGAGGAAAGAAAGAGGAAAAGGTAATGGCACTATTTTTTATGACGTTCATGTAAAAATCATCTGCATTTTAAGCAGTCTGTTTGCTCCTTATTCTGTCATGTCTGAAAAACATCAGCAGGGGTATGCACAGTCATACATTTACAAGAAGAAAAAAAAAAATAATTTAGGGACAGTCAAAGCTTCTGCAGAACCATGGCAGCTTCTCAAAGATTCTCGGAAAAACTTATGAAATGCTTTCCTTATAAAAGTGAAACATTGCCATTGTAAAAGGGTGTGTGTGTGTGTGTGTGTGTGTGTGTGTGTGTGTGT
>CM074950.1:25141693-25153589 GCA_037577455.1 Pangasius macronema
TCGTTCCTAATCCTGTCCAACCTCGTCACTCCCAAAGAGAACCTCAACATCTTCAGCTCTGATAATCAGGTAAATCTAAATCAGATCAATTTAATAAATCCACTCTCCAGAGCACAGTTTCTAAATCAGGCCCGTGTTCTACCTGAGGTGTTTATTAAATAAAACACGTGTACATTTATAACTTTTGTGGATTTAAAAATTAAAAAAAAAAAGATGTTAGGAAGTTAGGAATTGATTGCCTAGTGTTGTCTGATTAAACATAGGTTTAAGTTTTGTACACAAGGCTTTAAAAATAAATAAGTATGTACATGAATGATTCTGGCACAACCCTTTAAATCTCTATAAACTTCTGTTTTACTGCTGTATGCTCAGTGTAAAGCGGGCGGGTTAACATCTGTCGTGTCGTTTGGTATAACACGTGTAACAAAGAGACAGGTTTCGTAATTACACTTAACGCCTGGTAAAGACATGTTCGCACCTCGTGCCTCCAAACCTACGCGTGCTCAGGCAAGAACAAAAGCCGTGAGTCCACAAAGTCAATTTAAGACTGACAGAAAATATGACTCAAAGCTTGGCAAACGGTTCTTAGTTAGCTTCTTTATGAGGCTTCGTTAACGTGTGAAATTGAGAGCTGATCAGTTCATTTCAGGGAAATTCAACAACAAAATAATTGTTTTTAAATCACTTGCAATCTTTTATATATTGAGTTTTTCTTCCCCTGGTAGTGTTTTTTTAAAAAAAAAACAAAAGGAAAAATTGTAAAAAAGTAAATCCCCTTTCAAGAGATACCACTTCCTTAAAAAAAAAAAACCCAAAGACATCCGTAATAAGAGTATATAATAATGTCCAAAAAAAAAAACTATATTTCAACGAATGTTGCAAGCGTCTAGCTGTAATGATGTCCACGTGACGAGCAGCACTGAGCTAATGCAATTTTAGCAAGTCCCCTTGACTTCCCCTGCTCACTCGAGCGAGCCCGACACCCTGTGCTGCGCTTTGCCTCCTCTGCAAAAGTAATGGCACCCGTCACGCTGTCACATCTCAGCGGCTACGCTTGTGAAGACGAATGCAGAGAGCGAACCCAACAACAGGAAAACCATCTCTCACACAAATGTTCACACAATCAACGTGTGAACTCTCGTGTAAACAACACAAACGTACAACTTTTGAAGAAAAAAAAAAAAAAGTGGTGCAAAATGTCACCATGCAACTGATTCTGCATCAGGATTGTCAATTGTTTGTTTCTAAACCTGAAGACCAATCTTTGGAGTCGAAGCCGCCTTAGCATGTCTCAGACAATTTTTTAGACGATTTTCAATTTCACGTACAAAAGCTTTTATTTTATTACTGCTTTAAATTTTACCTTTTTTTTTTTTTTTAGAAATAGGATGCTATTTATTATTTTCCAATAACAATACACCCTGAATTATTTTATTCCTCTTATACCACAGCAAAGCACCATTAATACGTTTTCTTTTTATTTTATTTTATTAAAGAACGCCACATCATAGTATTTATCCATTTACAGTTACATTTAATGTTGTGGAACGTCCACAAAACAGGTCAGTTCCTGTTAGTCCATTTATGTTATAGCAGCCTATTTGTCTTTGTCAGGAGTAGAGAACTGTATTCCTTCTAGTCTTCTTAGCGTCTAACAGTACAATGACTCTTTGGACAATTGTTTCTGACACTGGAGACTCCTTTCATCGGTGTTAAATAAACAGAGAAAACTTCGCCATTTCAACAACTATGTAAGTTGAATCAACACCTTCTGAGCAATCAGAATGGAGAATTCGACAGCAGCGTGGGATGTGATGGAGTTTATGATTACCCGTCAGTATAATGTACATAAAGTTTACATAAAGTTTCAGTTAATATCCACTCTGAAATAAATCTTACTTCTTTAAACTCTAAAAAAAAAAGGCCTGACAAACAGAGCGAATCAGGAGCAGAGCACGCAGCCGAGCTTCCAGTCATGACTTGTTTCAGGTCTGTTTGACGGATTGCATCACTGTGTGTAAGTCAGAGGTGACAGACGATCTGGCAGGAAACCAAAGGAAGATCTGCTTCAGTTGTTGTTGTTTTTTTTTTTTTCCAGAGTAAGTTACAGTTTTAAGTGATGACACAACAGCCTGGGGTATTAAGGTGGTATTTGAAGTGGGGAAGAAATGAGCAATCCTTATCGTCATTGAGAAGAGATGGTTAAAGATATTAACGGTGAACAAACTCTAATGATGCAAATGATTTTCTAAACCATTTATTTTGGTTCCTGTGCATGTGGGCGTTTAACACACGGCCCCGATCAGCACAGCAGATCACCGGAAGAATGAGCCGTCACTTTAACACTGGATGGTTTATGGAGCTGACTGAAATTGAGGACTGAGACAAATAAACCAGTTGCTCAGCCTACAAAATAGTTGAACTTGTCATTATGTAAAAAAAAAATAAATAAATCTTGAACACTTAAGGGTTCTTGGGTTTTGTTTTGAAAAGCTGCTTTAACATAAATGAGAACAGGAACTAACTTGTCTGGTGGACATTCCACAACATCCAGACAGATGAAATCATTGACAAATCACTGTACTATAAGAAGCCTAAAATACTTAATGGAAAATAATCAACTTCTGCATATCAGTGACCCCGCTTCATCACACCACCCCATCGTTGATTATTTTCCTATAATGTCACAACCCCAGCAGCCATGTCATGTGCTGAGCTCAAGGCTGAGGACATCTTCCTGACTTCACGACAAGCGAGTCAGGAAGTAACATTCTGATACCTCTGAAACTTGCGTCCGCTGGAACTGCTGCTCGACAACGACCTTGGGCGTCAATCCTGGGTGCTTGCTAGCGTGTCGGAATTGGCGTCTGTTTGTGAGGAGGGTCGGGTAGGTGGTCACGGTCATCAGGTAGGCCACCACCATGGTGGTACTGCGCGACACTCCAGCTAGGCTGAAACAAGCCAAACGTCATAATAACATAATATCAATCATTTCATAACACAGACACGAACCAAACAGTGGCGTCAATCAAAGAAAGGATTTAAAATTTTTTTTTTCCATTTGAGGGAGGGACACGTGTGAAGTCACAACTGTAAGATGTCACGGACTTGTCCTCGTCCAAATTGCACGACAGAGGCCAAATCATCCTTCCAGTAAATGTCACCTTGGGGGAATTACAGGACGAGTCGTGTCGCTGTTTATGCCCCTGTGGTCAGTATTACAAATTACACTCAGCTAGATGATTGAAATCATTTATATTTATACACCACCGTGTTTTCTCATACAGACTATGAATCATATCCTCCTTTCAGGTGTTTAAAGAGGCTTTCTTTGGAACCACGGAGCTCACAGTAGTTGAGCGTGCTTTGATTGCAGTGAGAAAGTGATTCAGCTCTGAATCGAATCACCTGTGAATCGAACATGATGTGAGCTGCTAAACCAAGAGAAAGCGCAGAGCTGTAGCACTGCACACATGCCACGTGTTATGCAGATTTGAACCGGCATTGTTCTTCTCTTTTATTTGTGACCTTACGCTATGTTACTTTACAAAATTTGATCTATAAATCACTACGGAGACTCTTACAGGAAGTCAAACAACCGAATGTTTTCAAACTGCTGCTCATGTTGTGTCAAAGTGTGGAGTAACACACTCTGAAGAAAACGCTATCTACCCTCTTCCACATGCATGATCTCACAGACGTCCATGATTGGCTAGTGTTGCTGTGAGTGACAGGGGAGAGAGAGAGTATGCTCCTCCCACCCAGACAGCATGGCCACGAATGGCTGCCACATCATCGGGCTTTGATCTTGCGATTTCCTGATGATAGGACCAACATTTTTCTGTTGCACCACTCAGGAGCCAGATGAAAGAGTTTATGAACATATTTTTTAAGCTCTACACGCCCCTCAGTCAAAACACGATTTAGCAAACGAGCCAAAAGAATCCATTTCGCTCTGATTCGGATTTAGCCTAAATGTTCAGAATAAATCCAGCATAGAAAGATAACTAATAATATAAAAGAATAAAATGACATTCAGTTGTAATGATGCTGTAGAATAAAATACACGTGTAATACTTTTAGGAACAAAACTACAGATACACGCTGTGTTCTTAACAACTGTGACTACCAACATTTTAATTTAACAATGCGTTTGGGGAACACAAACACTGCTTGTGCTCTTATATACTGAGATTTTCCAATCAAAAGCATGTGTAAGATCCATAGTACACTTGGTGCCTTTTTTACTTAATAAAATTAAAAAAAGGTTCTAGGGTTCGTCCTAAGAATTCATGGTTCAGTGTGGAATCCTAACACAGGAGCTTTCTCTGTGTAAGTTAGCTAGCTGAGACTGTTGGGGAAAACTAGCTAGCTAAATTACCGAACCTGCTAGCTGTTTTACAGTAGGTTTAAAGATTTGGCTGAAAAACAGCAACGATGTCCAGCTCTTCTTGGACTTTACTTTTTCTGCCTAATCTACCAAATGCAAAAACTGTACATTTCATGTTTTTTTTTTTGTTGTTCATGTTGGATTTCAGTCCATCACTGAGTCCTGTGCTTCCTTGCTTCATCATCATCTGTTGCAATACGTTGATACTTAAAAATAATATTTTTTACTCAACACAGTAATCAGTAACAACACACAGATCACTCACCAGTGAACCAGACACGCCCCTCCGTTAAGCCGACACTCATGGATGAAGCGGATGCACTCTTTAAAATGCTGTAACCTGAAAAAAAAAAAAAAAAAGTCACAATGTGGTTTGGTGTTAATGTAGAAATTACACAGAATGCCTTAATCTAAAAAAAAAATACAGTATATTTTTTATATTATTGTATATGTCACAGAAATATAATTAAATTTCATTTTAGTACGAAACTTACACATAACGTAATGTATTTCTGTCACCCTTTTTCCTGGTTTTTTTTTCCTCCAGGTTGTGGAGCATTTTCTTTGTCTTTTTAGAGTTTTGATCTTTACGAATGCAGCATAAATCTCAGGAAAGGTCCCAGACCTGGTTATTTATTTTAATAAAAAATAAAGAAATTCTACCTTTGCCTGTACAGGAGCACTCACGAATATTAATACTCAGATTTTCAGGATTTTCCTTCAAAGTTCTGAGATGAGACACCTTCACAGATTTTACAGATGTGCATTATAAAGTTTATAATGCCCATCTCTAAGAGCTATATGGTGTAATAATACTATATAGCGCAATAATCGGCCTTGATGGATCCAGTCACCAGTGCGAAATCCTCCTTAGACTCTTCAGGTGATGTTGTGAAATTCATCAGCATTGCAAAACACAAGACCGCATGCAGAGCAATCTGCTTTAAAGGTCTCGATTTCCCAATCAAGCTAAGCTAAACAAGGCTGCCTTTGCTTCTTTAAATGACACCATCAGCATAATCTGCTGGTAGATTTTTTTTCCCCGTGTGGTCACTCAGTCTGAAACGAAAGCAATTGCGAGGAGCAAAAAAAAAAAAAGAAAAGAAAAAAGAAAAGAAAGTGCACATTCAAGCAAACTGAAATATTAGCGCTGAAATCATTATAGGGGAAAATAAGTCAGGAATTTGCTGGATCCTCAGTGAAAACTTTGCTTTTGGTTGTTTTCAAATTATAATTTTTTTTATTGGTTTTACTTTGGTTTAAATTGCGCGATGCAGCTGCACGTTTAAACTCTTGGAAAATAGAGCTACTTTTTTCCAATTAAAAAAAAAAAATCCAACTTTGAGAACTTTTGAAGGTGTGTCGTGTCGAGTCTTCTGTTTTGTCCTGTCTTTCCCTCTGTGGTTTTGTCTATTAAAGCTTTTTATTGTTTTGTTATGGTAGAGGCATTATGGTTTCGGTTGTCCCGTGTTTCTGTCTGTCCGAGATTCTCTTTAGTGTAGTATCTCAAGGTTTTCTTTTCTTTTACAAAAAAAGCACTAGCTGGAGCACCTTCTGTGCCACATAGCTCTAGCTGCAGAACCAAAACTCCAGGGGGTGGAGTCAGACCTGATCCAGCCCCTCCTACCTGGGCGGAGTCAAATAAACAAATCCAAGGGGTGGAGACAGCTCAGTGTGTTTCAGGCTGGATAAGTGTGTTGTTTTAGTGTTACGCTTATAAAAAGAGCTGAATGAGGTCCAGTTCCACCCCTTGGATTTTTGCTTCTTATTTAAAGACTTTCCCCAATGTCCTGAAATGAAAAAAAGCATCTCATGCGGAATGTAACCATGACAACGCTCTTACCAGACCTAGCTTTTATCGACTAACTAACTAGCCTAGCTCGCACTCGAGTTTAGATTTATTAATGAAGATGAGATAAAGCCTGGTGTGTCTGTGAACATCCCAAACATACCCATGCTCTTATTTTTAGTATTTCAATGTTGGAATATTGCCAGTGAAATATTATCGATTTAACATCTCGTAAATCTCTTCCCAGTCTGTTTTTCTCGTTTTTCATCAACTTGTGATATGGATGGTCGGGAGAGGGGGGGAAAAAATGCTTGATAACACTCTTTGCTTTTCCGAAAACCCTTTGTAACTTTAGAATAAAGTTTTGAAGGAAAAGAAAAACGTTCTCAACTTTCCGAGTAGGAATATTAAGGTTTGGGGTTCCTTTGCTTTTTCATAGTCAGAAATCAAAAATTCTAAGTTACGAGGTTTAGTCGAATGCAGCATCCATCTCAAGACGTCCTGCCAGCTTGTTATTTATTAAAAATAGAGAAATTGTTTACTGCTTTTGCTGTACAGAAACACAGTTCCCGGATCAGACATATTTTCAATCTAACATCCGACAGTGTATAAAGCACATCACTAAGAGTTTGGAATATTGGTAATGAACTATTTTTCGATTCGACATCTCGTAAGTCTATGCTTTTATAAAAAGTTCAACTTTTTTCAACTACAGAAGCAGTGCTGTGTGACCAAAAAAAAAAATTGCTGGCAGCAGCGCATTTTGAAAGTGCAATTCCTGTAAGTTTACATGTAAAATGTGTGCTGCTTGCTGGAAAAACAGTAGCATGAGAACACAAACCTCTGCAAACAGCTGTATGTCACATTTAAGAATGGTAAGACAATATGTGTGCGCTTGTGCTGAGGATCACGAATAATGCGGTAACCCTGAAATTATATTGTAAAATTCGTAAGAGTCAGCGAGCCCCATCAGCTCATTTCGGGTGAGCTCTGAGCCTCATGCTGTCCTCCGGCTGCGCAGGAACCTGACGTTAAACCAGAATTTACCTAAAGTGTTGCTTTACGTCATGCAGGAGACGCATCATGACGTCCACACAGATATGCATTAAAATATTCCTCGATGATTTGACACACTGCATATAAATACAGTGTTCATTCAGTTCAGCAGTGTGTGTGTGTGTGTGTGTGTGTGTGTGTGTGTGTGTGTGAAGGCGTGTGAGAAAAAAAGGCAGTAAGGGTGCTGATGAAATAAGCAGATTGACCGTTATCCTTATTTTTAAATCTGTGGGATTGTGACAGAAAGGTTTTTAATAGGTTTGGTGGCCACTGCTTGCTTCCTTCCTCCTGCTCGATTGCAACAGTGGGCCAAAGCCCCTCTGTAACCATCACACATGCAGCACTTATCCCAATTCAGGACAGCCTTCACTCAGACGTGTGTTTTGTGTCATGGAGATGTTTAAATAAGGGATAAAACTCACAGGGACGTGCTGCTGTAGGACAGTGAGCAACGACAGGATGGTGGGATGAAGCAGATTTGTCACTGTTTTCACTCTAAAGTTTATTATTGTCCTATTACACCACTTCCTGAAGTGTTTAATCCTCTTTGCAGCACTTTGCCAAGGATTGCACATTTTTATTTATTAAAAAAAAACACCATATGCTTTTTAGCCATTTATACTTGTGTTTAATGAAGCCTCATCACTTCCATTATAGCAGATATAAGCAGTCACGTTACGGAGAAACCGCAAAGCGTGAACTCCTCTGCCCCCGGACACTTTCCCTAAATTTACAGCTTTACTTTTGACAAAGTTCTGGCACTGAAACATCAAATAAACGGCGCCGTAGCAACCATTACACCGTTTACGTGAGATGTCTGCCGTACAAACCCCCGTGTAAGTTATTAGCATAGAAACATACTAGTGAGAGCGCATAAATGAACACAGCTGAATTACTAATTTCAGATTAATTTTCTGCCGTTATTGAAAATTGATCAATTCCTCCTGACCAATCAGAATCGAGGATTCTGATAGAGAGAGAGAGTGACAGCAAAACGGCAGTCGACATCTAAAGGTTTTCTTAAAGCCACTTGTTTCCTACAATCCCCATTGTAAAAAATAACACGGATTCTTTCAAATAGTAAACTTAGAAATATGACTCTTTTTTTTGCAAGCGTTCCTCTCCTGCAATAGTCCATGACTAAGACAGGGAGGTCTAAAGTTATCCGGTGTGTCGTAAAGCAGAGATAATAAACCGGACAGGAAGGGGGATGGGGGGGTGGAGATGTGTTCACTGAGTCAGGCACGAGGAACCATGTCCATCTATCTGCCCTTTGTGTGTGTGTGTGTGTGTGAGTAAAAAGAGTAGCTGTTTATGCTGGAAATTGCAATGTATGTATTGCAATATTATGCTATATTATGCTAAAAACCCTTTTAAATAGCTTTCTTTTTCCCGCTCCAGTAATCCACTGTCGTGTCTCTGCAATGAAATATTTTCTAATGGCTCAGATGGCCATATAAGGCCGGGGCCGTACTTGGCATGCGATTCCATATGCACTTGTAGTGACACCCGTCTGCGTACCTTTCGTACTTCTGGAGGATTAAACGCTACTCTGTCCACTAGAGTGCAGTTTAAAGCTGAGACATACCACGTCAGTATTCTCTGATTCTGCAGAAGGTAAACAGTAAGGATGGTGGGAGTTAAGACAAATGATGAAAATAATAGCCTTGGGATAAGCCTTGGGATACCGACAGTGATGATATACCAGGCTTTTAAACCAATTCTTCATGACAACAGCGAGCGATTCAACAGAAAAGCATTGACCCTATCGTCAGGAGATCACGAGAGTTCGAAGCCTGACAATGTCACAGCCGTCCATGGCTGGGAGCCAAGGGAGCAAAACTGGTCGTGCTCTTTGAGTGGGAGGGGCATACTTTCTTTCTCCCCTGTCAATCACAGCGACACTAACCAATCGTGGGCGTGTTTGGAAGAGGGCAGAGAGCGCTTTCCTACGAGTGTGTTACGCCGTCCTCTGATGCAGCATGAGCAGCAGTTCAAAAAGAGGCAGAGAAAATTGGGGAGGAAATAGCGGGATGATTAATATAAATATTCATAATTATTATTAAAGACATCCTTACAAATCAGAGGTTGTCTTGTTGTTTTTTTTTTCCTACAGTAATACCTGACCTGGACCTGTCAACTTTACATCCTCTTTAAACAGCGGTAACACACAGTGTGTTGAGAATGTTGTGTAACACGTCACAAACCGTGCTTATCCTGATGCTCTACTGCATGGGGCTGCTGATATGATGTTGAGCAACTCTGGTATGGCAGAAGACTGATAAATTGTGTGTGTGTGTGTGTGTGTGTGTGTGTGTGTGTGTGTGTGTGTGTGTGTGTGTGTTTATTACTCACAAGTTTTGATTAGATGCATCTGCTGCATGAATGCAAAGGTACGTCATATCCTAAAAAAAAAAAAGAAACAATTATATCTATAAAATAAGTTCATAGAGCACGTACACAAAATATAAATTCATCTCTTAATTCATTTAGTGAATGCACATGGATGGATTTTTATTAAAGTTTAAAAATCAAGAGAATAAAGTCATACAGAAGATGTAAAGAGTTAAAGATGAGCAGTGAACTCTTTCGGCTTCCAGTGTTTTACGTGACTGCCCTCATGTGGTCAAAACATGCAACTACAGTGTATTCCTCATGACATTAAATCAAAAATAAAATGTTTTTATTCAGAGTTACATCACAGCGGTGCTGAATTTTCAATTCTGACTGGTCGGAATTGTGTTGTGTGTTGATTAATTTTCTACAGTGTTCCTCCTTATCCTATCTATATGTATCCTAACACATTAAATGCCTTGTTGCTGTAGATTAGATTTCTTTTTTCGCCGTCACTTTGTTCTAAGGGTACATAAACTTTTGCACTCGTCTACATGGTTGACACACAGGAGGAAGGGAGTGAGAAGCTCGCACAGCTTTACCTCGAGTACCGGCTTGGCGTTGTTGTACACAGACAGGATGTGAGTGATGCCGTTCTGAGACAGACTTTCTCGGTTCTCTGAGTCTGTGGATGGGAAAAACAAAACAGTCAACGACTAGCAATAATACACTTATTTTATTTATTTATTTATTTAAGTAAAACTGACTGAAGGTGACTGAGACGCAAGACCTGAGGGAAAATAACACTGACAATAAAGTATAGCGATTTACACCCTTAAACACCCTCAAAAATAAACAAATTTAAAAATTAAAACAATTAATTTACTTATAATTACTGCCTATGTTTGCAAGCTAGCTAACACTAGGCTAACATATTGTCTACGCTAGCTTGGCTAACTAGAAAGTAATGAAAACCTGAGCCAACATTAAGTTACCTCAGATTGCTCAAAGCAGTTAGCTAATTTTAGGAATAATTATTTTACTCTGTGACCAAACTCATTACAAAGTCGTAACATCAGAATAACTATTAAGTAACTGAAATCATTTTCCAGCTTCACTAGCAAAATAGCTAACATCTGACTAACCATTATCTTGTGTAAGCTAGTAGCTACATATGGTAGCCACTAATCAACCCTAACTTAGATTTTCTAAACCAGCTAGTTAACATCTGGCTAATTATTTTAAGTAAAAACATAAGCTAGCTTCATGAGCGAGCTAGCTAACATCAGGCTAACTATTACACTGCATAAACCACTAGTCAAGTTTTATAGCAAACATTAGCCTAATTTAAATTGTGTAAACATTACTATGCTATCACACAAATGAGAACAAGAGCTAACTTGCTTCACGGACGTTTCACACCGTTAAATGTAACTATAAACGGATCAAACCTATGACGTGTTGTTCTTTAATAAATAAAAAATTGTACTTCTTGGCAAATTGCTGTGGTATAAGAGAAATAAAACACTACCGAACGTGCTGTTATTGTAAAATGATCAGCTTCAGGGCAGTAAGAGTGACTCCTCATCATCACACCACGCTGATGTTGATTATTTTCCTGCAACAGCACACCCCAAGTGTTTTATTCCTTACATGATACACCCAGTACTGTAGTGGTAGCTGACATGAGGAAAAAGGAATTTAAATTTGTTATCGGGCATGTTTTTATCTTATTTTCTTTCCTAACGTTCTTGTCTGTAAGACTAAGGAAGCGTGCTTCGGCTTGTCAGATCACTAATTATTTCTTCCAGTCCGATCTTGTCGACTGTTTAAGATATATCATTATCGTCATTTATAATTATAACATGAGTACTGGGTCACAGTCTGGGCTCCGCGTATCAGTTTTCTCTGGTCTATTTTTAAGTGTTTCGCTGCAGAGGATCTGAAGGGCAACTGAAAGAACAACTATAAATAGCAAAATGTCAGATGGTGTGAGCTGACATGATTTCTGCTCTGCGCTTGTCCGTATAAAGGCGGAAATCAAGCTTTACATCGTGCATTTTAGGTGCAGCATAGAGATATGTTAAAGGATGAAACAATGGCAGTAACTTTTACACTAGCCAGGAGATTATACAGCTATGGATTGGAAATTATATATATAATAGATATACATATACCATATACAGTGAGGTCAATGAGTATTTGATCACCCTGTGATTTTACAAGTTCTCTTACTTAGAAATCATCAGATATTTGATCACTTGCTTATCAGCCAGATTTCTGACCCTCAAAGACCTGTTATTTTGCTTTTAAATAGTCCAGCTACA
>CM074950.1:25153689-25176596 GCA_037577455.1 Pangasius macronema
TTGTGACATATTGGGCAAAAACCTCCTTCCCTCAGTCAGAGCATTAAAGATGGGTCGTGGCTGGGTCTTCCAACATGGCAGTGACCCAAAGCACACAGCCAGGAAAACCAAGGAGTGGCTCCGTAAGAAGAATATCAAGGTTCTGGAGTGGCCTAGCCAGTCTCCAGACCTAAATCCAATAGACATATCATATCATATAAAAACATACCAAAAAAGCATGGCTGTGATTTAGACATAAGTTAAAAAACAATCAAACAAACAACAAACAAACACTAGAATACGTACATGTAAAGGACGATATTTAATACTTAATATTCGCTTTAGACTCAAACATTTTACAGCAATGTAAAATTTATATTTTGTAAGGATATATAAATAAAAAAATATATGTAAATTTTATTTTAAAAAATATATAAAAATATATAATACTTGCCTCTTATATTTCCTAAATAGAGACCGTCAATAACCTGTTCAAAAAGTAAGCATTAGTTCATTATTAGTTCATCATCTTGTATTATGTATACATTTGTTTATTTATTAAAAAGCAGTATATATTTTTATTTATACATTTAAGCAGTTTTTTATATATGTATATAAAGCACAATTAATAGCATGTGGTATTTATAATGATAATAATGTTTGCTACTCAAATGGGTCCACAATAAGGAATGTTAAATAATAATAAAAAAATAATAATAATTTTAAAAAATATATATATAACATTTAAATGTCCATGTAATCTGCCTTTTTACTTTTCCCAAACTATCATGACATGAGCGTGCGGTAACATGAGCCGCATCCCAAATGCCTCGTTTTTCGCTACATAGTGCACTACATAGGCTGCAGGCGCCATTACGTCATAGTGCACTTATATAGGGAGCGGCTACTCATTTGTAGTTCAGCCTTAGCCTAGTTACTACTCCGATACCCCACAGCTAACAGACATTTTATTACGAAATAACTCCAGTTAATTGTTTCGACATCTGGCCCCAGAGAGACTTTGAGTTGAAATTACCTTGTTCATTCCGTTCCCCATGATTTTGGAGGAGGATTTTGTTGTACATGAAGAATTATTTGCGATGTGTGGTGACCATGAATGCTAGCATAGCTTAGCAGCGTTAGCCTCCTGCTCACACCAAAGCACTAGCTCTTACTTCACGGATGTTTGGCTACATGGAACAGCTGTAGAAGGGAGAAGAGCTGTACTGCCGACCTAAAATGATGTTCCTGGTGGTCCACAGATCTGAAAAGTCCTCTTAAAGTCTATAGCAGTCTTATACCAGTCTCATTTTGTACAGCTGCATTAAAAAAACGCTTCTGTATTTTTACTAGGATGGACTGTGTGACATCACAACAGGACACCACTTTAACTCTTTACACTCTTAACAGAGTGATTATCATACATTTATCATTTATCACTGATCATAACATGACTGATCTCTCATGGAAAAGCTGTCAGGGGTCCTAACATGGGTTTTATCTGCTTTACACTTGCCATATAACCCATATCTTCATTTCATTTCCTTTCTTCAAGCTTCACCAAGCAGGAAATCTCCATTAAGTGAGAAATAAAACACTTCAGGACATGCTGTTATAGGAAAATAATCAACGACATAGGTGGTGTGATTCAGCCCGACTCGAAGTTTTGAGATTTTTTTCCAACAACACCACATCCTGAAGTGTTTACACATTTCTCGTTATTAAAGAACAGTACCTCACTCTTATTATCCATTTATAGCTACATTTAATATTGTAGCACGTCCTCAAAACAAGTTAGTTCCTGTTATTACTTATGTTATAGCAGCTATAAACAGTCGTGCTCTCACCAGCCTCTCATTTCTCTCTCTCTCTCTCTCTCTCTCTCTCTCTCAGATAATAATAAAAAAAAAAAAAACGCAGCTTGTCATGCTATAACCGCAATTCATAAACTCATCTGTCCTGAAGACCTTTCCGTATCGACAAACTAAACACAAAGCGCTCACACTGGAGACTCCTTCCAAAAATGCTAACATCTCCTCACAAAATTTCACCATATCAACAACTGCACACTCTCTTTTAGCCGTTTATGTCGATCGGCTACCATACAGCTATCTATGTAAGCTGTTCCTATAGTTATTATAATTACTGTATTATAACAAGTGTATTAATATAAACCTGTGATTCTGTGATATAGAAAATGAACCTTCTGACCAAACAGAATTGAGATATATGATATATCTTACAATATTGAAATCACATAAAGGAACAGATGACTAGTCACTAATAGTATATATACAACCCAAGTGTCTATAGTAGATGAACCATGTATATGGACAGCAAATGTACAGAGGTGCTCCCATCAAAGTGGCCACCAAGTGACAGTGTGTGTGTGTGTGTAAAGATGTTTCTGTACTACTTATAGTAGTTACTCCTCTCTAACAGTTTTTTTTGTTTGTACTAGCTTGAGGATTCATTGATTCATTCATCTTCAGTAACCGCTTTATTCCGAGCAGGGCTGCAGTGGATCCCGAGCCAATACCGGCAACACTGGGAGCAAAGTTATACAATTCACCATGGACTAGATTGGTCGAAATTCCTCCGGGAGAGGACGGGATTTGTCGAAATTCCTTCGTGAGAGGACGGGATTGTTCAGGTGTGCCTGTGGGAGCAGGGGCGGGATTGGGCAACAGTGTCTGCAGGAGAATGGCTGGGCGATATGATGATACATCAGCGATATTGTGATAAATTATGTTGCAATATATTTTTTATTTAATTACAAACTGATCTGAAGGAGACGAGCTGATGTTAAACTGTTTTGTACTTAATTTTTGAAAGTTAAAATACAAATTAAAAAAAAATTCAATCTAAAAACAAACACCAATTTTTATTTATTTATCTTTTTAATGTAACACTACGGTTTTGCTGGCACATATATTGTGATACACATCATGTAATGTAGAAAAGTCTTAAAGAATCTTGATATGATTTTTTTTTTTTTTTTAATCATATCACCCACTCATATCCAGGAGAAGGTGTGATTGTTTAAGGATCACAATTCCTGGAGTGGGGTAAAAATATAAGTAAATAAAAGTCCAAGGCACTCCTGTAACCTGCACCACATTAAAAGGGTTCTTCTGAACATGGCTCTACTCTGAGCTCCAAAAAGCCTTCTCACACTTATCAAGGACCTTCAACTCTCTGGCTACAGTTCTCTAATGGAGAAGGATGGAATGCCTCTGGATCTTATTAATGAATGATGGGAGGAAGGAGGATGAGATTAAGCACAGATTATATAACGCACTCACAGTAGTGAAGGCATAGCTGCGCCGTTAAGGCGGAGCTTTTGATTTACCAGTGTCTCTTATCCTCCTGGTGACCACAATAATTCAAAATCAACACGTCAAATGTGTCATGAACAGGATAAGAATCAACAACACAAAGATGGTTAAGAGTTTTATTCTCTTTATAGTATACAATAACCTTAAGAGGAAGTGGTCTTCCAGGACGCATTCATTGAGGTATAGACGAAGTCATACATCGACTTTTCACTGATCTGCACATTGAAACTTAACATGAGGTTGTGTAACGTGGTCCACTGATAAACATTAAAGACGATTTATTTCTTCCAAGCTTTGTTCTCATAGTCCCAGTGGGCGGAAAAGCCCTCGACGGGGTTGATCCTCATGTCGAGCATCCTCTGGAGCTCCTTCTGCTTGTACTCGGGGTCGAAGGTGTGAGGAACGTCTCCGTAAACTGCAGAATCGAAACAGATTTACTTCAGTGACATTTACACTCAAGATTTCTGTTGATACAGAAGGGTATTGAATATCAGATAACCGGTAACTACGGTACGTTAAGGACAAGAACGTGTACCGTAGTTCCTCTGCCACAGCACGACAAAGCCAGTGAAGCCAATGAAGAACAAGACTCCAGCGACCACGGTCTTCCACTCCCCTGTACCCTTACCCATCTCAGCAAAGCTGTCCTTGAAGCTGATACGGTACACTGCAACAAGCAAAGAAACAGCGATAAAGTAAGATTCCAAAGTAAAAAATGATATCCATTATATCATATATATCACATGAGAAGCACTCGCTCTTTTCCATCATCTCCTGAGCAAACAAAATGAAATCAATTATTAATATATTAATATATTACGCAGAACAATAAAATACAGACGGTGTTTAAAAGTGCTGGGGAAGCGAGATTTAGGTAAGATAGTGAGATCTTAGCACTGTGTTATGGTCATGTGACCTACTGATCATCAACTTGTCTGGCCACAAATCTTACAATAATAACTTATAAAGGTTATTAAACTTATAAAGGTTATTAACACGAGGTGTGTGCAGTGCACATAGACTTTTTGGTGAGACAACTCAGATTGAAAGTGCGAATCTATCGTTAATACTACACGTCCCCTGGCAGCATTACCGAACAGACACGTGTCTGGAAATCTAAAACACGTGAATCTTTGCATGTACGTACGTGCAACTTTCTCCTCGTTGGACAAGGTGGCCCAGGAGCCCTTCTCCTTCTCTTTGAGGGACTTCTGCTCGGGATTCAGTTGCTGGACATATCTAATCTCAGGCAGGGGGACCTCACGACGGTCAAAATATGCTGGGAGGGTGTAGTCCTCCACCTTTGCGACTCCTAAAGGAAAACAAGAACACGCCCTTTAGACAAAATCTTCCAAGTCTTCCAGCTGTAGCTTTATTTTAGAGTGAGTCGAGACAAATTTTTGGGCAATAGCAACCAGACACAAAAAGGGATGAAAACCACTGGGGTAAGGAACTCTAGTCTGACTAGATCCATTGTTGATCCATTATTAAAATACATGTAAAAAAAAAAACAAAAAAACGTAACGGTACTGAAGTATCAGTATATCGGTAACATGACGTGTTAGAGAAACTCACCATGGCCACGCAGGCACGCTGAAGTCGATAAGGCGCGCTTCCCAACAAGTCGAAGAGCTCTAGTTGCCAGCATTCTGTGTAGAAATAAAAATTAAATAACAGTTAATAATTATATAATAACATCATATATTACAGGTTCTCAACTCTGAGGTTGTCTAAAATGCTTATGATTTGTTATCATTATTTATAATGTAGTTCTATGCATATAATCTTTGAGTTATGGAATAGTAAATAATAATAATAATAAAAACTGTCAGGTTGTTATTGTTAAATATTTGACACCTGGCTTGGTCATTTTAATCAAAGCTTTTACACCAGACACTGGCAATGCGCACAGCGACTATACAATACAAACAGGTGTATTTTCTCATGACATGGTCATGGTTTGTAGCTAGAAATGCTACAAAATTCAACATTAACGCTATATTTTGGTGTGTGTCAATACTCTAAACAGCACATGGATGATATTTCTGTCCATAACCCACAGCAGTGATCAAACTAGTGATCTAGGTTGGGTGTAACAGCTGAGCTTTTTCTTCTACATTTCCTGATTGTGATGAGCTGCAGTGCGACGCACAATCCCAGTCCTCTCACCACACACAGTGAGCTAATGCACTTCTGGGCTCTTAGAGGCAATAATTCATAGAAAAAAATCATTACGTGTGTAAATAATTAAGTGTGTGGGAAGAATTCAATTCACATACATACTTAATAACGCACTCTGTCTGGCTATTATGAGAATTATTATTCCAGCATGATTATTCAGTATTGCGTTATTATACTGTATGTATGGAGCTAGTCACTTGCTGTATGTTAGCTTAGCAAAACAGCTAGCGTTAGCTTCACGAAGGTCATATTTGAGTCGAGCACAAGATCAACAAATTTATCACTTTGTATCATGTCTATATTGATAACTTAATTTAGCACATTAGCACACAGCTACATAATACAGTCAGCTAAAGCTAACTAGCTATTGTGATCTAGAAGCTTCAAAAATCCACTCCAACTTCATCCGGAGAAGAAACCGGCTCACTTCCAAACACCTTCCAATAACACACAGAGCTAGTGCACTAAATTTGTAAGGTTTTTTTTTTACGCTGGATATTAGTGCACCTATTAAGAATGGATGAAGTTATTTGGGACACAACCAAAGCCAATGCGGCAGCCTGAACCAGCTCAATGTCACGCTGAGTTTTTTGATAAATGATAAAACCGCCATTTTGTGGAGATGAACACGTAAACATGGAACCGCTACAGAAGCTTATTTAGAATAACAAAACATGAACAGTGATTAATCCCCCAAAAATAAACCATAATCCTATTTCTCTCCTGGTCACCTACCTCTTTCCTTTTGGCCGTCCACCTAAAGGAGGAAGTGAGAATTCCGGACCGGAAATACGACGCCGCTGAGCATTGTGGGTAAAGTCGTAAAGCAGTACAAAAAAAAAAGGAAACTTAAACGATTGGTATACTGGTTGAACCAGTGAATGTTATAACAAAAAAATTCTAAAATAAAAATAAAAATAAAACAAACGTTTAATCATACAAATCGCCTAAAGTGCTGTTTAGTGCTTTACGGCAGTGAAACTGAATAGTGCAGATCGCCATTGCGGATCAACTACACCATACTCAGTTGATAACTTTCCTTATTTGTTTAATTTCTGCCCATGTTCTCTTTTCATTTTATATAAAAATATACAACTATAGATATAAGATATATAACTATACAATTACAAGCCGTTGACACTGCAAATTTAGATACTATTTTTATTAAAGAGGTTGTGTTTACATTAAACCATGTGCATAATTTATCTTATTCGTTTAAACATTATTTATATTCTTTTTTTTTTTTTCAAATCTAGGGCATTTCTACTCATTCGCTGCAAAAATGACCTTTGATCGGTGTTAAAGGGCAACAAAGAACAAACCGTTGAGCCGAAACGTTTGTCGTTGTTCTGTCGCAAAACACCTAACACTTTACGGTACCGGCTTCCAAGCAGCACTTGCAGCAACGCATTACATTCCCTACCCGTATTGGTAGAAATCCCGCCTCCTGTTCTGTGATTGGCTACTCATTAATACGAAACGGTGTCTGGTTGGTAGATTATTTGAGAGTACAAACTCTTAACCAATCAAAGTTAACGTGGAGTAAATTGTTGAATATGGGTGGGTTACAAAAAAAAAAAAAAAAAACCTCCAAGCAACCGTTTGAACCAGGTTGATTCGCAAGGCAGGTTTTTTGTTATATTATTTTGTTTTTCCACAAACAGACACTGAGCTAAATATTTTTTTGATTGATAGAATATGGACCGGAAGTAGGTATGAATTTGGAAAGATAAGGGAAAATAAGTTAGCTAGCAAGCTAATAGGCGAACTTGTGCGTTGTGTGAGGCTCCTCAGTCGGTTTTTTAGAGCCTTAGCTCGGTCATTAGAGCAGCTCTGTGATTTCAGACACTCCAGTTTACTATATATGCCAAACGTTTGGGTTTTTAAAAAGCGGAAATGCCTATAAAACTGACCACTCAGGCGTATTGTAAGATGTTACTACACGCGGCTAAGTATCCTCACTGCGCCGTCAATGGGCTGCTGGTGGCCGAGAAGCAGAAGGACAAGAAGAAAGAGGGTCCCGGGGTCTCCGTCCTGTGTGTGGACTGTGTGCCTCTGTTTCACGGCTCTTTAGCTCTGGCACCGATGCTGGAAGTGGCCCTGTCTCTGGTAAGCGTCTCTCCTTTACTCTTACAACCACAATTACTCTACAACCAAACCAAAACTTCTGCTTCTCTCACATGCTTTACATACGTAAATAGCAATGCTCAGGGGTGCGCAAACTTTTGCAAACAGAAACCCTTTGCAGTGTGCAAGCATGAGGATGGATATTTTTGTAGAACCGAGCACACACAATACACACAGATAAGAAGATGTGATGCTGCGGCTGATTTCTTTCTAACCCTGACTGTCTAATCGCAAAAAATAATTTAATTTCAAATACAAAAAAAATTCAGCCATTTGAAAAGAGAGATGATCTCTCTCTCTCTCTCTCTCTCTCTCTCTCTCTCTCTCGCCTTTCTGTGGGAAAAGCCTTCACTGTGTTGCGCACTCATTTTTGATTTAACCCTCTCATGGTCTTTAGCCCTATTCAGACGGGATTAAGTTCACACAGGTATTTTACAGATGCGCTTCCTCTGTGCTTTTATTTCCGTTCGCATCGGCCATGTCAGTGTTTTCTCCGTCTCTGTTTCTCCTCTGAGAAAACTGCAGGCCTCTGATGATTTTAGTCTCGATACACGTCCGTGATTTTTTTCCCTGCAGATGTCTCATTGCTTCGGAGAAAAAAAAAGAACCGTTTCACTGCTGCTACTTACCGTGTTTAGTCTTGTACCAGATTTTAAACATTTCCTAAATCACAAAAGCGAAACGTGGCGCTTTAGAAGAGGCGCTGAACCACACAGTTGGTTTAAATAAAATCACAGAGGAAGAGAAAAATCTGTAAAATAAGAAATTAACCCAAGACCCCATGTAAATTTATTCCTGTCTGAATAGGGCTAAAGACAGTGTGGAAATGTTTGAGGAACTATTTTAGATTTAATGCTGATTATTTGCTTTAAAGCACCATCTTTATTTTTAAACCACACCAAAAATAAAAAATAAAAAAGCCATCCACGAACTTGCTTTTTCCACCTACAACCGTGCTCCAAAACTAATTTGTCATTTAAAAAAAAAAGAAAGAAAGAAAAAGAAAAACGTGACCTGACAACCATGCGGTCTGTGGATTCACGCAGCCTATCGGTGACAGTCGTGGTAGTCAGGTGATCACTCAGTGACACGCCCCCTGGATTTGATCTCCGATATTTTGCATGCGCGTCATCGGTGGCAGGTGAGACGTGATGTCATGGACGTGACCCGGGTGGATTATTTACTCTTTCACACACAAAAAAAAAAAGTCAGCAGAATAAACCCACAGTGCACAAAAGGACAGACGACAGAACCGTAAGTTTTCTTTCTTTGTCTGAAGGTTTGAATTTTGGTTTGTTCATTTTGTTTGTCTGTTTTTTTTCCAGATTGATACGTGGTGTAAAGAAAACAAATACGTCATCGCCGGATACTATCATGCCAACGAACGCATGAAGGACGCGAGGTAAAAATAAGATTTCCGTAAACGTACTGAGGACGGGGTGTGAGGAAACACCTGCGTGACGCTGTAGTCTGAGAAGGAAACGGTTCATAAGCGTAAGGGGCGGGGCAACGTGACACAAATATCAGATCACGATTCTCGATTAGTGTTAGATCATCATATACAGGTTTATAAAAAATGTAATAAATCATATACTCTAATAAATATTATACTTTTAATCTGTAAAAAATATTTAAAGCTGAAAGAAGTTTTTAAATTTACACTGAAAGAGATTGCAGTATTTATTTATTTATCTATTTATTTATTTATTTATTATATCTCAAAACATATTGTGACGTAATTTATCACGAGCTCAATATTATACGATTAAATCTTTAAACTCTAAGCAGCATGTCATGGTCTAGATCAAAGACATCTTATTTTTGGCAACGCTTCTAAAATAATTTATGTTAATAAGTTGTTAATAAAATGTTAATAAAAATGTCTTTCCGAATGAAGAGACGTGAACGTGAGCTGTTTTTGTGAAACTCCTGGCCGTGCCCTGACAGTCACGTCATGTCGTGTCGTGTTTTTTTCCTCCTCAGGCCCAGTCAGGTTGCTGAAAAAGTCGCTACGAGGATTTTAGAGAACTTCAGCGAAGCAGCCATGATCATCGTGAGTCGCTTTACGTGTGTTGAAGGGAAACTCCAGCGTTTTCTCAGCCGAATTCCTGTTTACTCACAGCTGCAGATTTCAAGACCAGACTTTATTTCTATTCATTTATTCTTTTAATTCACAGTTGATTGACAAATAGATCCAAAACCCAGAAAAAGAAAAAAGAGTTTTGTTAGGTGTGTGTGTGTGTGTGTGTGTGTGTGTAAAGTTAATACTCTTCACAGTGGTGCGAAACACTTCGATAGTTTAAGTTTATAGCGTGAGCTGCAGTTTTAGGTGCAATGTGAGGAAAGAATTTCTCCTCTCCATCTCCTCTCAACTCCATCTCATCTCCTCTCATCTCCATCTCCTCTCCATCTCCTCACAACTTGTCTCCTCTCATCTCATCTCCATCTCCTCTCAACTCATCTCCTCTCATCTCCATCTCCTCTCCTCTCATCTCCTCTCATCTCCATCTCATCTCCATCTCCTCTCAACTTGTCTCCTCTCATCTCATCTCCATCTCCTCTCAACTCATCTCCTCTCATCTCCATCTCCTCTCAACTCATCTCCTCTCATCTCCATCTCCTCTCAACTCGTCTCCTCTCTTCTCCATCTCCTCTCACTCGTCTCCTCTCCTCATCTCCATCTTCTCTCAACTCATCTCCTCTCATCTTGTCTCCTCTCCTCATCTCCATCTCCTCTCAACTCATCTCCTCTCATCTCCATCTCATCTCCATCTCCTCTCAACTTGTCTCCTCTCTTCTCATCTCCATCTCCTCTCAACAAATCTCATCGATTTTCATCAAATCTCATCTCATCTCCTCTCCTTCTCCTCTCATCAAATCACTTCTCGTCTCCTTTCCATCTCCTTCTCATCAAATCTCTTCTCATCTCATCTCCTCTCCATCTCTTCCTCTCCATCTCCTCTCCGGCTCCTCTCAGAGATCTTGGCCAACAGCCTGGTGACTTACAGTAGAAATGGTAGTTTTTGGAAGAGGATAACGATCACGTACTCAGTCATTTCTCGTGATCTGTCAGTAAACGAGCCGGCCGTACGTTATTTTACACACCTCTTAACCTGCTCAGTTGGGTTTCCGAGGTAAAACACGGGGTTGGAAAGAACATTGGCACTTTTACTCGCACTGTGACTTAGATAATGAATTTATCGTTTGTGCTTCACAGTTACTGCGTCTGTAGCGTATGTGAGAGTGGAATTTCAGCGTCCTGAGAAAAGACCAGACAACACGTTTACTCTAAACTCAACATCTACTGCGTTTTTACCAGTTAAAGTGTATAACGTGTGACAGCAGGGTGCACAGGTGGAGAAGCTGAGAATGAGATTGCGGATGAGACAAGCGTGTGAGACCGTCTTACCGAAGCTGTTCTTTGCTTGGAACAGTAACTGTACTGTGAAAACTCGTACATATGGTACACGTGTGGTTGAAAAACGCCGGAGTTTTATTTATTCCTTTAGGTATAACGCACATGTGAGTAAAGTGTGTGTCACTGACACTCCTGCTGTGTTTATTCTCTCAGGTGGACAACAGCAAGTTTACCATGGGATGCTCCGCACCGGCTCTTTCCATCTACGATCATTCTGACAATAAGTGGAAGTGCAGAGATCCAAGCATGTGAGTGCCGTAACTGAAAATATCACCGTCTGCCCTGATAAAAGATTAAAAAAAAAACGCTTCGGCTGTGTGTTTAGTCGACCTAAGGAAAGTCATAAGCCGGGAAAAATCAATACTGCACAAGCCTGGTAAAGATGTTACATTCCTGTCTCTAGCTTTATCATACACAGCAGCCGTGAAACACACACAAGAACATGACTTTGCTGTCCAGAAGTAAACCAAAAACTAAGCAGCTCTAAACGGATAAAAAAAGCACAACATTGTAATACATTTAAAAAAATCTTCCTGGAAAATAATCAGCTTCGGGGTGCTAACAGTGACTCGGCCCCATGTGGGACTCGCGGTGTCGATTATTTTCCTCTAACAGCACATCCCAAAGCGTTTTATTAGATGATCTGTGTGTTTAATCTTTGCAGAGACTCGTTCGAGGACTGGACAGAAGCTCAGAAGATCATATCAGCCTTGCTGGAGAGCAGATCCTACGAAAACCTCATAGACTTTGACAACCACCTGGACGACCTCAGGAACGACTGGACGAACCCCGAAATCAACAAATCCGTGCTGCATCTATGCTGAGCGTAACGTAGAGCTGGAGCCGTTTCACCCGATCAAGCCATCAACGCCAACGTGGGTCGCGTTCTCCTTACCGTATTCCGCTTCTCTCGTGGAGGAAAAAGCTCAGAGATGTGAAGCATCTAAATTTCTAAAGCAGGACGTTAGTGCGTCGTGGGCTGTGAGGGATTGAGAGCAGTGTGAAGGTTGTCAAATGTTTTTACGCATCCACTCAACACACACCTACAGCATTTCATTTTGATTGGGTAGTAAAATTATGAACCAGTCACTGCACCATAACACGCTTTCGTTTCTCATTACTGCTTCTTTTTGTTTGTTTGTTTGTTTGTTTTTTTGACGAAAATGTCACTTTATTGTTGATGTGAATCAGCCCGAACCCTGCCAGCTTTGGATGTCTCGAAATCAATATTAAAAAGTACCATTTTGAAGGATTGGATTGGTTCTTTTTGCTTATTAACCTTTTGTTTTTATTTTATTTAATATTTTGAGATCCTTACAAAATCATTTTTAGAAAGTTGTCTGCATCTGTCTCAGTTAATGTAGCCTCCCAGAGCTCATTAATCTTTAACTCCTTCAGTGATAATGTCAGTTTTTTCCACTTCATGACACTGATTAATATATTTAACCATTTTAGTATGTGACATTAGAAGAAAAAAAAAGTCTTAATATATAAACCACTTTTTAAGCTCTGCCATGTTTGGGTTTATTTCACTAAGGTGCAGTTGCTGTTTGTGTTTAAAGAAGTTGTTAAAAATAGTGCAGTGATATTCATGACTTAATGACTGATAGGAACATGATGTTTGTTTATTATAATAATCTGGTTTGAGATCTCGGTGATTAAATTGAGCTTTTGTAAAACAAAATGCAAGAATAAAATGTTTTTAAGCAACAGTCTTGGGTTGTGTGTGTGTGTGTGTCTGTGTGTGTCTGTGTGTGTCTCTGTGTGTGTGTGTGTCTGTGTGTGTGTGTGTCTGTGTGTCTGTGTGTGTCTCTGTGTGTGTGTGTCTTCACTAGGTTATACACTCCTTGCAGAGGTGTGTGCATTAGGGATGAGTGATATCCCTAAAACATGCCAGTAGGTGGATTTGCTCTGCTAAGATACCCCTGTGTGTGTGTGTGTGTGTGTCTGTATGTCTGTGTGTGTGTGTGTGTGTCTTCACTAGGTTATACACTCCTTGCAGAGGTGTGTGTGCATTAGGGATGAGTGATATCCCTAAAACGTGCCAGCAGGTGGATTGGCTCTGCTAAGATACCCCTCTGTGTGTATGTGTGTGTGTGTGTGTGTGTGTGTGTGTGTGTGTGTGTGTGTTATATGGACTGGCATCCCATGCAGAGTGAATTCTCCCTCCTCATACCTGGGAATGTTACCAGGATTGGCTCCGGACTCAATGCAGCCCTGACCAAGAGAAATCAGTTGCTACAGATGAATGTATGATGAGTGATAAAGCAGATGCAGTACAGATAGTTAGCTACTGGTAATGTGTAGAAGATGTGAGTTTATTTACACCAATGAAATGAATTTGATCAACTTTACGGTCTGTGATGATCTTCTCCATTTGTTCTCAGTGTAGAATTCCACCTCTAGCGCCATCGTTTATAGCGTTCTGTCGCCCTCTGGTGGCGGAATCGTGCATGAACGCAAAACCACGTGACCTTGTACGTCATCCAACATGGCCGAATAACCGGCGGGAAAAAACAGACGTAAGGAGGCTGAAGTGAAGTTTGGCTGGAAAATATTTAGCTGTTTCTGTAATTAAAAAATAAGAATGGATCCTTCAGAAGTGGAATTCCTCGCTGAGAAGGAAATGGTGAAGATTATCCCAAACTTTAGTCTCGATAAAATTTATTTAATCGGGGTGAGTAAACTAAATGTTAAACCCTTGTTAAAGTTATACACGATAAATGTAGCTATTTAATTTATTAATAGTTATCTCATAAATATAAAGTGGTATTTTCAACAGCAATTTAAACCATTGTACTAAATAATGTGTGTAAATATTGTGTAGACACAAATGATTTGACATTTTCATACTATTAAGTACAGTAGTATGCGCAGGGTTGCCAGGTATGCGTTTGGAAATCACCCCCAAAACAAACAAACAAACAAACAAACAAACAAACTCTTCTACTCACTAAATCACTACCAATATCATCAATATCAATATCCCCATCAAATTATATGTAAATAAAAATTTAGAGATTGAAGATCAAGTCATCCAAATAGAGTTTGTAATAGATATTTGAAATAAAAATGTTATCAAATTAAATCACGATACCTGTAATATTTCAGAAAAGTATATCACGTTATAATTTATGATGTAACTCAGTATGTTACGTCGTTATGCACGACCAGTCCTGTTTCTTACAGCAAAATAATATTACTGTTTTATATGCACTTCTTCTTCTTCTTCTTCTTCTTCTTCTTCTTATTTCAGTTCCACTACAATCACAGCAGACTAACTGTAGATCTGGCAACCCAGTGTGTATATTATAACCCAGTGTGTATAATATTAACCATACAGTATTTGGCTGTTTCCGCAGGGAGACCTGGGGCCGTTTAACCCGGGGCTGACGGTGGAGGTGCCCGTGTGGCTGGCGCTCAATCTGAAACAGAGACAGAAGTGCAGAATCGTTCCTCCGGAGTGGATGGACGCCGGTAAGATGAAAGTTCTCCTGAGATCTCAGATGGTGTTGGACACCAGATCGGATGGGATCTTTAACAAGCGCGTATGTGTGTGATGGTCAGGTGTCCACAAACTCTCGGACATACTCCGTTTGTGTGTGTGTGTGTGTGTGTGTGTGTGTGGATATGTTTGGTTAATTAGTCAAAAGTCACACTTTTTCTTTCGAAAGTAAGTTAAATAAGCCTACAGTGAGGTGTCGTATTTAACAGTTTAAAAAGACTTCTAATGGGAATGCTGATTACAGAGTGATTGTGTCGAGCGGCCCATCGCTGTAGAAACTGGAGCGCACGTGTATAAGCAGAGTTTCACGGTAACCGCCAGGCGTGAGGGGAAACGCATCCCGCTCAGAAAAGCTTACATGCACGCTTTCTTATTAATTCCTGTACATTACATGTTTTTCCTAAAGGCAAATCGGAATTCCTTGGGACGGCCGTCTCGACTCTGAGTTCAGCAAGTGACGTCTAATCAAAATGGCCGCTCTCAGTGTGAACAGTAAACACAGTAAACTTACTGTATAAATGCTAGATAAGTGTGAGCTTTAGACCAATTAACATACAGACGTATTCACATATGGTGGCATTGACAAATAAAGAACCTTGACCTTGAACCTTCGTACTTCTGAGGTAAGTGGAACGCAGCATTAAACAGATGACCTGGTGGTTACTGTATAACTCTGTACTGTATGTACTCCAAACTTACACAAGCGGTTTGAGAAAGGAATATATTCGAACCCTGAGTACAGACGGGACAGCGCGTTATTTCTCCTCAGGGTTCGCGGGTCTGCGGTACGATTGTACATCCTGTTGTTAAAAAAATGATTTTGGAGATATTCTCATTTTAATTTTGTCGTTTGTCACTTCTGTGAAAACCATTGTTGTTGTTGTTGTTGTTGTTGTTGTTGTTGTTGTTGTTATTATTCTTATTCTTGTGCTGTGTCCTGTTAAATGCTCTCTGCTGGTCCTGCCCCTGACTGTAGATAAGCTGGAGGAGATCCGAGAGCAGGAGAGAAGAGAAGACGCCTTCACCCCGATCCCCAGCCCGTATTACATGGAGCTGACCAAGTTGCTGCTAAACCAGTGAGAAATTTATACGCTCAGCATTTTTTTTAAATTAAAAGCCTGCAGGAGGAAATGAGTTCGGACGACAGGTAGAGGATCTCCGTATATCAGCCTTTTAGTAAAATTGCGTGCAAATGTTTTTGCGCAATTTTCTTCGTACTCCTGTGCGTGTTTTCTTTACCCACGTGTGTGTGTTTATCACCTGTTTATCACCTGTTCCTGATGCTGCTCATTTGCATGGAGCGACTCCAGGTAAAGTGCACAGGCACGAGGCTGCGAGCACGAGACGAGCAGTCAGGGTGAAGACTGAAGGACAGAAGTGGAAGTTATTTTGACTCGCTTCCATGCCAGTAAAAATATTTAATAACATATAATATTAATAATAATAATCGAGCATCAAATGAGTCGTTTGTCTACGGCTTGCGGCTTGCAAGGATGTGTTTTATAGAGACTCCAGGGCTCTTCTGTAAGTCGCTCTGGATAACAGCGCAGTTTAAACTCCTCAGTGCGTTCCCTAAATAAAAGCACAGCAATCCGCTCGTCTCGAGAATCCGCTCGTCTCGAGCTTAATAACCGAGGCACGGTGCGCATTCTGTGGTTTAGTAACACGGAGTACTGTGGACATGATGATACCTGTGACTTTTGTCTGTTTTGAAATAAACCTCACATGACTGTTAAAAGAGGATTCTCTGGATCGAAACATTATTCCTTTTTTCCCTCGTAGTGCTGCAGACAACATTCCGAGAGCAGACGAAATCCGGACTCTGGTCAAAGACATCTGGGACACTCGCATCGCAAAGCTGCGTCTGTCTGCCGACAACTTCATCAGAGAACAGGAGGCTCACGCCAGGGTACAGAGCGAGTGACTCGTACTCCATTACACTCACACACACACACACACACTCACACACACACGCACACACAATTATTATTATTATTAAAAATAATAAGACGTTACAACATCATGTTTTATTGTTTTATAATTAAATGGGAACTACATGTAAAAAAGGCACGATTATGTAAAAATAGCTTCACAACGACACTGATCATAAACTGATCGTAAACTGATCGTAACACAGCTGGCTGAAGCTACAGCTAATGTGACAGACATGGTCTCAAGCTAACATTAGCTAAGATACCATTAGATAATTATGTTAGCTAATAATAAATAAACATTATTTAAGAAATGACTATTGCACCTAGTTTAGACTCAGTTATGCTGAACAGGACAAAATCACATATCGCAGAAGAATTCGCTTGTTAAGTCTGAATTTAATCATCACCCAGAGTTATACTGGGAAATCATCCAGTCACTAAACATCTCTCTCTCTCTCTCTCTGTCTCTCTGTCTCTCTCTCTCTCTCTCTCTCTCTCTCTCTCTCTCTCTCTCTCTGTTTTCTGTGTGCAGCTGGATAACCTGACTCTGCTGGAGATCAACACCACACGCACTTTTCTGTTGGATTCTCTGAACTACATGTACAAACTGCGCTCCAACCTGCAGCCCGCCTCAGGCTCGGGGAAATCTCAGGATTATTAATCAGCACCGTCAGGACGTTCACGCGGCGTGTGGGTGCAGTGAGGTGACGTCTCCAGCCGCAACTCATAGCAGCATTAAAAGTATTTATTACGGTTTTTCCTGCGTGGACGCTTCAGCAGCGCCGCTCGATGAGCGACTGTGGAACGGCCTTTGGCTTATTTGTTACGCAAATCCTGCAGAGCTCACGTCTATAACGCCAAGCTGTATGAGAGCACGCAACATGAAACACACACATACTCCCTTCACATAACTATGCGATGCAAGTGTAAACGCACGTTGTTTCGTTGATCGTTTTCTACGTATGTGCTCGACACAGACACACGATTTCCTCAACTTAGCTCTGATGCTGTAAAGCGACAAATCCAAATGATTAGCTTGAATGATTCCTCGGACCAATCCTGTGCACACGTGTTCTGGCATTTCTTCGGTTCCCCACACACGCAAATTTACCTGTAGCTTGCTTTGCCAATCTGCCAAGAAGCTAGCGCAAAGCCAAGCACGTTCGTTTCACGCTAATCAAACAACAAATGTCTTTTAGTTCTAGCTTTGTTCTCGGGTTAGATTCATACATGCTAGCTACGTACATGCACCAGAGGCACCAGCGATCTCTCCTACTTCCTTCCGAGCTTTATTTTTCTTTGTAACTTTTAATGCGAAGTCATTAGAGCCAAGAACTAAAGAAGCAACGCCAGACCATACGCGCCAGAGGACTGATCCGCCGATTCATTCAAGCTAATCGTTCGGATTGGTCACTTAAACGTGTCTGATTAATTTGTATAGGATTGTGCTGAGAGAAGCTCAAAGTAAAATGTCGGATGTTGCTGCAATCGGAGCTCATATGCAGAAAATACGTACGTAGAAAATGAAGTTGCCTGTCGCTTGCTTGCGTGAACGTAGGCTAAAGCTCTACATCCCTACTGTATTGTTTTTAACTGCAGTAATGTACACACCTACATTTATGGTTCAATATGAAATGTAAATCTCATTGTTTAAGGAAAAAAAGTTTATTCAAAGCTTGTAAACAGAGTGGGAGAGACGGTGTTTCCGAACGCTCCAGTTTTAGATATGATTCTTGCTGGGGAAAACATGAGAATAAAATTGTACATGTGACATCGACACAGACCTCGATTCGAAGTTCAGTTCTGAAGCATTTTATTTTTTTGTCTGAAATTACAGCAATATATTCATAAATACCTAATTACTACATTCAACAAAGAATATATTACATTACATTGAATTCAAACAAGTACATTTTTTTTCCTTAAAAACATGATTTCACAGCATCTAGACATCCTCCATTGGGTTCGGGGGGAGGGGCGGCTACTGCGTGTGCGTGCGTGCACTAGTTGGGCGAGAGAGAGAGAGAGAGAGAGAGAGAGAGAAAGCGAGAGAGAGAGTGAGAGAGAGAGAGAGAGAGAGAGGGCGTGTCCCTGCTCCTGGACAGGCAGTGGTAGTGCTCGCTCAAGCACACGAACACACACACACACACACACGTGCACATGATGGACGCGCTTTAGGGCCAGCCTCGGGTCTGTAAACATGGAACCGCCTCCAGAAGCGGTCCATCCTGTGAGCCTGAGCGCTAATAACATGAACCTGTGATGAGCTGAACAACCCGATTATTAACGTTGTGAAAAATGTAAAGCCTGCTATTTGTGAGCCTTTGCTAATCGCGGCTGCTGCTTTGGCCTACTGCTGACAGG
The DNA here is from genome assembly GCA_037577455.1 of Pangasius macronema. Classification (NCBI taxonomy): domain Eukaryota; kingdom Metazoa; phylum Chordata; class Actinopteri; order Siluriformes; family Pangasiidae; genus Pangasius; species Pangasius macronema. The sequence goes on from CM074950.1 coordinate 25,172,536, forward strand.
ACGAGAATGTAAACGGAGACGCAGAGTAACATGGCAGAACTGGTAGCTTAGGAGCTAAAACAGGCTAGCACTAATAAGCTAGCATTTAGGATGACGAATCACAATGTTTTTTGAATCGGATGAATCACTTGAGCGAGCGGATTATGATTCTTTGGGTCGAGGATACCTAAAAGCATAAACGCAGATCCGTAAAAAGTCCGAGTAACATTTTATCCTTATATAGATTGGTGTTTAAGTCAAATTTGTCTATATAAAAATGTCTGTAAAAAACTAATCTATGCGTGGGGCGATGTCTGTGATGTCACTAACAGCTGTGCACCAATCACGTTCAATATGCGAGAGCTATATTTTTATATTCATTATCTAGCCAGCTAGCTATTAGGGATGGCAGGAGGATATGGGGGCGTTTCTCATTTGCATATCATGCATATTCATAGATCCTGGCGTTATTAATAAGGAATAAAGGTGTAAAGAGACGTTCCTTGGACATTTTAGTGGGTTCTCTAGTGTTACAAAAACATACTAAACAATTCATTTTTCAAATCATGGGTTACAGTTAATGAGTTTAAACTGAAAATAAAACAAGTCCGAACCCTTCTGTAGGCCCTTTGATATTTGGCTCAGTCAGGAGCCACGTACTTCCAAATCCAAAATGGCGTCTTATTCACTTTATACGCTCACTACTTGGGGTAGAACACGATTTGTGGTTTATACAGATTTTAGGCTACATATATTATTTGTGTGTGTGTTTTTTAAAGTAATTTTAACCTGAGGACACACAGGCACCGCGTGTACACATCCTGTGATTAATATGATTATATTTGATGCTAATTAACGATATTAGAGTAAATCTTGCAACATTCGACACTCTGTGTGTGAAAACAGTTAGCTTAGCATTGATATGAAATAGCCTTTTTGGCCGTCAGCTTTTTCGTTACTAATGGCATGATTCTGATTTGTGGTTCTGTGGGTACCTTTGGCACAGTACTCACTGATTAAACGTCCGTTACACGAACTCTAAGATACAAAAAGGGGCTGAATGCAGAGAATGCGTGCTGGTTCACCATGAAATGTAAAAAAAATGTAATGGTCATGAGCCTACGATAGTAGTCCAGAGTGCAGGGAGTGGGAGAGTGGTGGCGTTCTGCTCTTCTTTCGACCTGACGCTGCCTTTGGGGACGGATGCTACTGTGATAGGCCTCACACACACTCTCTCTCACACACACACACACACTCACTCACACACGTACACCGGAGGTGTGCACGAAGCTCTTCGTCCGTCCTTTATCCTGACCAGCAGCAATACAAACACTAAAAGCAAGGCTCCAGCTTAACGCCCTAAAAAGCATGTGCATAATTTTTTTTTTTTTTAAAAATGGCAGGCTTCTTTTTTTTTTCTTCTTCTTCAAAGAACAATTAACGTAAGTAATAAAAACATACAAAAATTCCTTTCCATTTTGTTTTCATATTTACAATACAAGGCTGAAGCACCTCTTTAAAAATTTTTTTCTTGAATAAAACTTTCCTTAACATTTTTTCCCCCCCACAACAAAAATGTGCATTTTAATTTTTGAAGTTCTTCCCTAATTTTGAAAGGAGTTCCTTGTTATAACACAGTACCTCCAGGTAGTTCTGGGTTTTCTCTTAAGTGCATTTCCAGTTGAAAGCTCCTCAGATCTCCAGGTGAGATGGTGCAGTTGCCATGACGAGATATATATATATATAGGGGAGTCACATGACCATTCAGTTTGTCTACACGATCCGTCCTAGTGAGGCGTGGACCGCTCTCTGTACCTGTGTGGGTGTGTGTGTGTTATGGACCGTGCGTTCCTGCGAGATCCAGTTGGTTGGTAATGGGCGTGGCACCTGTCCTACACCTCGATGGCACATTTAATGTCAGATTGTGGGCTTGGCGTTAAAGCATCAGTCCTTCTCAGTGTGCTCACGGTGCACCATCTCTCCAAACCTCCGCCCTCGTTCTGTTGTGGAGGACCAGAGGGGGCTGGAGTCTGGGTGTTAGAATAGAGGGAAAAGGAGGGGGGGTGGATGAAGCTCAGGTGATTCAGTGGGATGTCACCTGGGAGGATATCCCTTGAAGTGAGCCCTGCTCCAGGCCGTATGTGGCACGGTCAGACACTTCCTGAAGTGCTCCAGCTCGGCCTGCAGCTTCTCCCGCTCAGCCGCCAGCTTCTGCTTCTGAGCCATCAACTCCTGTGACGAAACCGAGAGACGTCAGAAATGAGCCAACATTTCAGCTGGATTCCACACGTCAATCATTAGATATTTCATTACATTATCAAGCCTAAGATCTGCGCCCAGGAGCAGTAGCTATGAAGGTGAGTCAGATGGAAAGCTTAAGTTTTTGAAGGTTTTCTCACTTTCTCAAAGATAATACCATCCTTATCATTTATCATAAAGTAAATAAAAACAAGTTTGACATCAGGATCCAGATTAAAAAAAAATAAATCCACCCAGATCTTCACACGCAGTTAGGCTGAATCTAAAATGGCTACTTTTTTTTTTCGCACTATATATGCTCACTTCATGGTGTGTAACTTGTTTTTTTCGTTCCGTTGTGGAATAAATGTGACGGAGGGGTGTTACCAATACCACCCCAAAGTTGATTATTTTCCTATAACAGCACATCCTGACTCTTATACCACAGCAATTTGCCAACAATCTCAAGTTGTAATTTATCACGTAAAGAATGACCCACTCCGGTATATGAGCTGTATATGTGTACGAGCTGTTGCTATAGAAACAGTAACGTATTAGAACGAGCACATTAATATTAACCTCTGTTCGTGTTACGTCAGAATTCAAGGCAAGAGAGACCACTAGAGAGCAGCTGAAACAGAGGTGTGGCGCTTACCCCCATGGAGTGAGAGACCTGTTCAGCAGTCAGGCTGAGGTTGTAGTGTTGGGCTTCAAGCTTCCTGCACTGACTGTGCAGCACCTCACGCTCGATATGTTGCTCTGAGATGAGATCAAACAGGACGAGGAGCCAAAATAAGACAGAGAGAGATAGAGAGCGACAATCAGTGAGTGACCTGCACTTCCATTCGCATCACAGTACTCACAGCAACACACACACACACACACACACACACACACACGTAGTTTCTTGTCTACGCTGTCATGTTCCCACTGAAACATAACAATACTATTATAAAGCCCATGACTCTGAGTTGTGCATGTTTACGTTTATTTACGTTACATCTGTCCTTTGCAGATCATAAGCCAGTACAGCTGTTAATGGCAATTAAATGTTCACTAAAATTTGATGATCTTGACAGGACTAGTATCAATAACTCAGTCAAAATAGGATGATCATAAACCCAACTCACCTTCAACATATTCCTGATATGCTTCGAAGATGGACTCGATCCCATTCCACCTGTGTCCCAGAGCCTCTTCCTCTTCCTCCTCTTCCTCCTCCCCTTCATCCGAGTCTTCCTCGGTGGAGAGTTCGGGGCGTGGCGGCCCGTCTCGCCGGGCCGCGGGTGGGCAGTGCAGACCGTTGGGCTGGAGTGCGTGGTGTGTGTGAGGGTGTGTGCTGCGGCCCGCGCCGCTCTGCAGCTCCGGGATGTTGTAGTGCACCATGGAGTCCATAGTGTGGTTGGGCTCAGAGATGGACGAGGCGCCACCTGGTGGGAGGAGAAAAAATAGACAGGTTAAAAAAAATGCAGGTATTAATGCTTATGCTCAGTTTGAGTCACAGTAAAAACCTGTTGTATATATGTGCATATATGGGCCGCATATGTACGGCCTGAAGAAGCATTTGGTTTGCTGGGGATGATGCCACCTGGGGGCTGTGGAGATGGCTTGGGATCTCATATGGGGAGCCGTACTGTAATGGCTTGGGACTGCGATTGCTGTAGTGGCTTTGGGGCTGCGTACTCAGGACTCCATCAGTGGACAGTGGATAGATTTTAACCAACCGGACTTCTGGCGAAAACTGTGATGAATTTATTGGTTGCTCAGTTGCACTATTTGTCCTTATAGCGCACAATAATAGAAGGGATTTATTTATAATCGCACTATCCGTTGCACCCAGATGA